>NEWO01001255.1:17262-47416 GCA_003013225.1 Phalaenopsis aphrodite
TAGAGAAAGAAGCAGGTCTGTGCTACTCTCTCGCTGCCTGGTGGAAAATCCCGAGTTCTTTTAAACTTATTATGTTGCTTAATAAGTCATCCTGTAAATACCCTTAATGCTCAGTGAGCACTGATGCCTCAATTATCCCTAAGAATAAGGTAATGATCACTTGTGATTCAATTTAACAATTATGTGGGTGAAGACCTTTAAAGAGGCAAGTTAGTGTTGTTGGAACGTTCGTTGGGAAAATTTCAAGTTCTCAGCCTAGACTCAACCAAATTACTTCGGGCTTGATTCTATGGACTTAACTAAGTGAGGCAAACACATCCATACGGTAATCATGCAATTAAATTAAGCCTAATCAAATGGAGAATCAAAATAGGCTCGAGAGGGAGAGAAGTTTTATACCTTTACTCTGAGAAGTCAAGCTTTAATCAGAGGGTCTTGGCATGTTTGTTGGGGTCCAAGGAGGCTAGGGATTGAGCCTCTTAATGTGGTGTGAAGCCTAGATATGAATTCGACCAAGCTCGATTTCAAGTGTTGGTCTAGAGCTATGATAGAGGCTCTGTGAGAGGGTAATTTGATGGAGATTTTTGTTCTTTCACTGTTATGAAAGGTGTGGGTAAAGTTAATTTGAGTTTGGGGAGTGTGGAGTTGTAATGAGTTCTGTCCTGGTTTTGGGCTGAGGTTTGAGCTCAAAATTAAGCTTCCACAACGGATTCAGTGGGAGAAGAGGGTTGGATTGCACTGAGGAGATCTTAGGGAGGCTCTGTGAGAAGTTTGGGAGGCTCTCTTTAAGAAATTTTTAGCACTTAGTTTAACAGCCATGGAGGTGGCCTTTTATAAGAATGGGGTTATGGTGGCTGTCATGGCCAATTAGGGGGTGTAATATGGCTCTTAGGTGGAGGGCAGAGGAGCTCTACAATTCAATTTGGCTGAGTTGCCCTCTAGGTTTGATTTGGGTGAAGCTCCATTAGGGTGGCTCTTGGTTTGGCCATTTTCCAGTCCCTAGGCTGGCTGGCCGGCCAGTGGGAGGTAGCTAGGTGCTAAGGGCATCCAGAGGAATCTATCATAATAATTTAATGCAAATGTGTTTTGATTTGGCAAGGATATCTTAAGCATGTGTATTTTTGGGAATAAGATACCTTAATTTGAGGGAATATTGGTCCATGTCTTAGTTTAGGTGGTTAGATGGGTTTTGGCTCAGTCATAGGGCTCAACTAATGGCTGAGGTGGAGTTAATTTGGTTGCTTTAGGGTGGTTAGGTCACATTTAGTGCATGGGTCCAAGTGGGTGCAAATGACCAAGTCTTGGGTTTGGTCTAGGATAGCCATGTCAATGGGCCCAAATAAATGTTGAATTTGGTGTAGATGATCATAAAGAACAACTTTGATGAAGGATGGAAGAGGTTTTGAGCTCAATTGAAGGGTCAATTTGAGGGAATTTTGAATTTTAATCAATTTGGTCATGTTGGGCTAGGCTTGGGTCTAGCTTGGGCTAGCCTTGGGCTAAGTCCAAATTGATTGTTGTAAATGGTCAATAGGGACCCCATGAAGAGTTTTAAACATGAATTGGGTGCCAATTTGGGGGTTAAGGCAATCAATTGGGTGAAATTTGGGGACTTAGCCAATTTAGGGCTAAACTTGAGAATTTTGGATTTAGACCAAAATCAAATGGATTTGAGGCTTCACCAAGGCCAATTAATGGTTAATTTTGATGTGTAGGAATGTTATAAAGATTTTGAAACATTAATTGGGGCCAATTGACTTGGTTATGGGTTCAATTTGGTGAGATTAGGTCATGTGACCAAAATTAGGGGTTTGACCTATACCAAAATTGTGCTCAAATCATGGGCCAATTAAGCTTGTATTTGGTCTAGTTTGGCCATATCAAAATTGAATTTGAGTTTAGGATTTAAATTGGGGTAAATTGAGATCAAATTGATGGACATTTGAGTTGAATTTGGGCCTTTAAAGGGCAATTTGGAGGGTTTGATCAAAGATGGTCAAATTGGCCAATTTGGGTCATTTGGTAGTTAAGTAAAATGGAATTGGAAATATTTGTGAGGTTTTGGGAATTTTTGGGATTTTTTGGAATTTTGGGTCAAAGAGGGGTATTTTGGTAATTTGGCCAATTTGGGCATTTTGGGTAATTTGGGTGTTTTCAAGGTGTTATGAAATGATTTTTGAACAATTTTGGGTATTTTGGCTAGATTTGGAGATTTTGGCCAAATTTGGGGTCCCAAGGGTATCTGGGTAATTTGGGGAATTTGGGGGCAAAAGGCTAGGTTGGGTATGTTGATGGAGTTGTATTGCCAACCACCAAAAATAAGCCATGGATCAATGGAAACCCCATTTTGGGTCCTCTATGTAGTGGTCTTAGCCAAACCCTACCCTAGGGCTAATGGGTTTAGGGGACCACCTACAGGAGTTTCCCAAAAGTATCAAGGGACCAAGGCCTAGAAGTTTTGGGTTTAGGGTAATGAGTGATTGTGAGTGTAAACAAGTGTCTTAGCCCTAAACCAACACCTAGGGTCAACCCTAAGGTCCAACGGTCCTAAGGGTGACTCATCTTAAGTTTCCCCTATAGTGACCCCACCTACTAAGTACTAGAGGTTAGGACCAATATGTGGAACTTCAAGTTGAGTGGAGAAGAGTTTGAAATTTCTAATGGTGAGGGCTCCTTGTCTAGTTTTTTAAGAATAGTCAATAGGAAAGTTCAATGGCTAGACCTTAGGCTACTAAAGAGGAAAAACTGAACCTCAACCAAAAGTGAGGTCAACAATTGGATGTGAGTCCCCGAGCTTTCCTGGCAATTGTGACATCCATGTTACCTCTGGGCTCATAAATAGCATGCATACATTTGATTTCTTGCATACATCTGTTTAAATGTTGCATTCAAATGGCGATTTCTTGGAAATTGGTTGTCATATTCCATGCATACATTTGATTTCTTGCCTAAATTAGACATCATGGCATAATTTTCCAAAATTCATAAAAATTAAAATTTCTTTTTGCATGAAACATTTCCATGGGCTCATAAATAGCATGGCATGCCCCATGGAGCCTTCCATGGGTATCATAAAGTCAAATTTGCCAAATTTTGCATGTGGAGGTGACCATTTCCTCTTCACTTGGATTTAACCTTCTCATGCAACATTTAAACACTTGCTCATTCCCCAAACTAGCCATTCAAACTCACCCAAACTTACTTGAGAACCTTAAGTATCAGGCTTAACCATTTTAGGGCCATGATTAACCAAGTGACCATGGTATCAAATTCAAGCTAGCCAACTTACCCAAACCACAATTCTTCTTTGGACTACTACCTTGGAGGCCTCTTGGACCCAAATTGACTCCACCACTCAAGCTCCTTGGCTCACCTGAGCTTGAAGGTGAACTGACCCTGACCGGCTAGCCACCACAACCGCCGAAAAACATCCAGCATGAGAAGATTCAAATGGTCAAAACCCATAGTTAAATCCCCCTGAGCTGGCTAATCCCCATTGGCCACTGGACCATTTCTTCTCTCGACCTAAGAGACACCCCTGCCACCTTAACATGCTCTGATGATGGCCATGGCTCTCCCTATAAATTAAGCACCCCCGCGGCCAAGAAGGGTTGTGTGCATAAGCCCTAACAAAACTCTGCCAAAATTCTCTCAGCCTTCTAGCAACCTAGAGAGACTCATCTGCACCATTCTCTAGCCCTAATTCTCCCTGTTTAAGCTAACTTTCAAAACTCTAATACAAGAAATTTTCACTGTCATCCAATAAAACTCAACCTATCCACATATTTTTGTGCTCCTATGCTTTACCTAAGCAAGGGAAGAAGCTTCTCACTGAAACCCCCCATCAATTAAGCCCTCTATCATAGAGCTAGACTAAGCTCGCATCTCCTGTTGGAGGAGTTTGTACTCTGACCATTCATCAGATCAAACCAACACTTTTAGGAGGTTTGTCAGACTCCACCAAAGCTTCTACAAGCATCCAATTGAGGCTACACCTCTTGGACTAAGGTATGGACCATTTTCTCCCAAACTAAGCATAGTTTGGGCTTTTGTTATGAAAATCATACTTTCATGCATGATTAACAGTATAAATATGTTCATCATGGTTAGATGCACGTGTATGAACAAACCACACTTATTTTCATTGAGTATCAAGTGAAATCGAAGCAATTTAGTGTGGACGGCTCTCAGTTTAGACTGATTAGGGATGATAAGAGGATACTGGCCATTTAGCACATGTATTGATCCAACAGACGAGATGACACTAGACGAAGGAATACTACGTGAACGCAGGACGCGTGGCTGCTGAGTCAGCTGACGTCACCAAACCAGAAAGTGATGTGTAGAGCTTCAGAGGATACGAGGATTGCATGGCAGCTGAGCTGGATAAATAGAAAAATATAGATTTAGGATTTATTTAATTCCCATAACTTAATAAATCTATTTCTTTGCATAGAAAAATCATAAAAATTAAAGAAAAGTACCATCTTGCTGATACACCTAGAATATATATAATTTTTATAAACATTTTTATGCTTATTTTTGAGATATTGCACTTTAATGAAATATATTTGTGTGTTTTTCTTGTATTTACAGTCAAATAGATGAAAAATGGTAAGAAGAGTGAAAAAGGGTCAAATTTGAAGAAAAAAATGAAGAAGGTGCAGAAAAATGAGCTGAGGTGCTTACGCGCCAGTGATATAGAGAGAATCACAACTAAGTGCCAGGTAAACCGTTCTTAAGCACCATAAGTAGTTATTTGATGATTCGTCGAATTTAGACAAATTTTTGGAGAGGTGTTTGACACAGCCATTGGTAAAAATGTGGGAAATAGTCAATAGACACGAAAATTCATTCAATTGGCTTTTGAAAGGAGGCAACTTCTACAAGATTCATTGAATGAAGACAAATTTTGAAGAAAAATCAAGACACCTTTTGGATTTTTATAAAAAAGACTTGGATCATTTAAGGAGGGAGAGCCAACCAATCCCAACCAATAGCCATCATCCTTCCAAGTAACCGGCGCAGCCACTAGCGGCCACTTTTCTTTTTATTTTGTGTTTTAATTTGTACTGTGAGTGAATGAAGTGAATTCAAAGGAACTTCAAGACATTTGGTAGAGGGAATTTGAGATAAGTGTTTATCTTTGTTACTACATTTGGTTTTAATTTGGATTTTTAATTTGTGTGCGTGAATTCTATCTTTAAACTCAAGTGTGGTCGTTTTCTTCATGGATTATGAGTAGCTTTCTTTATCTTTTTCCTTAAAATGATAAGTAATTATATATTTAAAGAAAGTTGTGTGAAGTACTAGACTTCAACGCTGGAAGAATTTGTGATGATTTGAAACCTTCTACTTCTTTTATTTCTTAATTTGGCCAATTAAGATGTTAATACCTGTTGTGAGAACATGTAAGATTTGAGATGATATTATCTCAGTCAAAAAATGATAAGAATCACATTTGATTTCATGAATGAGAATGTAATTCATGTGGTTGAGTGCAAATAAATAGGAAAATAAATCTTCATGCATGTAGAATTAGAGGATTGTAGAGTGATAGATTAAATCCCCTAATTTGATTTATAGTTTTAGGTTTTGATACGAGATGTTAGCCTCCAGGTGGAGGGAGAAGAGGAAACTCTAGAGTTAGAGCTAGTATCTTCAATACCTAACCAATCTTCAAAACTATTCAAAATATAGATTAGCAATGTTCTTTATAGCATCTCTAGTAAGGGTAAAGAATATTATTGCTCCTATTTGACACAACACATTTAGAATGCATCCACAATAGAATTTCTATACTAGTTACTGATTCATGATAATGAAAAAAAATATTTTATTTATATTGTCTTCATCTTGCAAGAATTTAGTTAAGTTAATTAATTGCTAATTTATTTAAATTAAAAAAAATAAATTATAAAAAATAAATCAAATTTCATTCCTATTATAGCATCTTCAGTTTAAATAAGAGTATTTTGCTTAGTGGAATTTTTTAATCTATTTTTTTTTGTTTTATACAGTGCATATTGTCAAATTTTCCTTGTGAGTTCAATATTTTAGACTTAATAAGAAAATTCCTATATTACTTGATAATGATACGTATGCTTGCATAGTATCCCATATTTAATTTTTATTATAACGGTATTCTTCTTTGCTTAATAGTGGAAAATTTACCCAGCTTTTGTTTTGGATCAAGTTTTTTGCTTTGTTGCAAAGTAGGAATCATTATTAAAGAAATTAGGCATATAATCACATACATCAAAATAAACATATATATAGAAAGTTGGGATCAAGTTATTGGTGCTGGTGTCGGGGAAAAACTACAAAAGAGGTTTTTGGAAAACAAAATTTTTTTTTATAAAGTATTATTTAAACTTTAAGATTTATTATATGAATATTGTAGTGTTATTTTTATATTTAGTTCTTTTTGTTGTGTTTTTATTTTATTTTATGTGTTTCAAAGTAATGTATACATAGTTCAGGTTCCACAGGACTTGTACCTTATGATTCTGAATTAGAAAAAACTATTAGAAAAATTAAAAAAATAAAAATTACTGAAAATTTTCAAGAAATGACAAATAAAAATAATTAAAATACTGAAGAGTTTAGACTTCTAAGAGATTATACAAACCCTACGGTGGATGAACTTCATTGTAGTATTTAAAAACCCACTATAGTGGCTAGTTCATTTGAGCTTAAACCTGCTATTATTCAAATGATATTAAATAATTAGTTTGGTGGAGCACAAACAGAAGATACAAATTTGCATCTTCCCAATTTTCTAGAATTATGTGTTATATTTAAGTATGATGGTGTATCAAATGATGTTATATGACTTAGATTATTTCTTTTCTCACTGAGAGATAAAATTAAGATATGGTTACATTCGTTAGCATCTAGATCTATTAGAACTTGGGGTGATTTAGCGTAGAAATTCCTTGCTAAATATTTTCCGCCATAAAAAATTGTGATGCTTAGAAATGATATCACATCTTTTTGCCAGTTTGAAGGAGAATCTATTTATGAAACCTGAAAATGATTTAAAGAACACTTAAGAAAGTTTCCACAACATGTTATACCAGATTGGTTAATAATTCAAACTTTTATTATGGATTAGCTGGATTTCTTAGATATATTATCGATGCCACTGCTGGCGGTTAATTTATGTCAAAACCATTTAATGACACTTATGCTTTAATTGAAGAAATGACTACAAATAATTTTCAATGGCCTCCAAAAAAGGTAAATCTTAAAAAAGTAGACAAAATTCATGAAACTGATGTTTTTGCTATGTTAGCAAATCATGTTGCTGCAATTTCAAGGAAGTTAGAACAAATTGGAATGAATTTTTCTCAACTAATTGAAATATTGAAGAGAATTCATCAGGCCAAATGGTAGATTCTCAAGCAACATTAGAAACATTGAATGTCATAAACAATAAGCAGAATAACCCAAATTCAAACTATTATAACCCAAGTTGAAAGAACCATCCCAATTTTAACTGGAATAATACTTTGGGTGGTAATAATTAGTTATGAGGGAACAATCAAGTAATCTTATTGGGAAATTGGAGAAACTAAGGGAATAGTAATTATATACCTACTTTCCTCCATGTTTTAATAGTAATCCACAATTTAATAAGAAGAAGTTTTCTATAGAAGTAGTTAGGTTACAAATGAGAAATCAGTTACAAAGACAAGGAGCTATAATTAGAAATATTGAGAATGAGTTGGGACAAATACCAAATTTATTAAGTAATAGATCCCATGGAACAATTTGTAGTATATAGAAGTAAGTCCAAAATGCCAGAATAAAGAGCAAGTATAAGCCGTTCAACTTAGAAGCGGAAGACAATTGGAAGGTAGTGTTCAAAAAGAAACTGAAGTAGAGAGAAAAGATTGAAGAACCAAAAGAGGATGCTCTGAAAGGTTTAGAGAGACCTATTTCTCCACTTAAAGTTGACTTGGAAAAACCACCACCTCCATTTCTTCAGAAGCTCCAACAACAAAAGTTGGATAAAAAATTTTTAAAATTTCTATAAATTTTTAAGAAGCTTACAATTATTATTCCATTTACTGAAACCTTAGAACAAATTCCAAGTTATGTGAGGTTTATGAAGGATATTCTTAGCAGGAAAAGAAAGTTTGAAGATAACGATATTGTTGCACTTAGTGAGGAATGTAGTTCTATAATTCAAAAAAAGCTTTTGGAAAAGATTAAAGATCCTGGTAGCTTCACAATTCCATGTGCAATAGGAGACATATTTTATGAGAAAACTTTATTTTATTTAGGTGCAAGCATTAACCTTATGCCATTATAAATATTTAAAAGATTAGGATTAGGAGAAATATCCCTTACTGTTGTAACTCTGTAGTTAGCAGATCGTTCAATAACCTATCCTAAAGGAGTTATTGATGAGGTCCTCGTGAAAGTTGATCAATTTTTTTTTCTGTTGATTTCATTATGGTAGTATGGAGGAAGATAAGGAGGTACCTATCATTTTGGGGAGACCTTTCCTAGCTACAGGAAGAGCAATGATAGATTTGTAGAAAAGATAATTAACTATGCATGTCAATGATCAAACAGTTACATTTAATATTTCCAAATCAATGAAATACCCTGCAAAAGGTAAAGTTGATGAATGTTATAGAATGGAAGTGATAAGATATTTAAATGAATGTCATTTCAAAGCAACTTATGAAGAGAAATTTGAAATGAAAGAGTTGAAACACGAGCAAGAAGAGGAATTAAATCAATATGAAGTTTTATATAAGGAAGATTCACATTATGTTTGAGAAAGTTTTGAAGTTTTGGACATGGAAGAAAAAGATATATCTTTTTTGTCCATCAATTGAAAAATCTCCTGAGCTTGAGTTGAAATTAATTCTTGAACATTTGAAGTATGCATTTTTAGGTGATTCCTCTACATTATCTATTATAATTTCCTCAAAATTAACTACAAAAGAAGAAGAGAGTTTGATGAAAACTTTTAAAAACTACAAGAAAGCTTTTGGATGGAAAATTACTGATATAAAAGGAATCAGTCCTTCAATTTGTTAAATAGAATTCATATGGAAGAGAACTGTAAACCCAAGGCTGATCCTCAAAGGAGATTGAATTCTATTATGAAAGAAATTTTAAAGTGGTTAGATACTGGAATTATCTACCCTATTTCAGATAGTGCACGAGTTAGTCCGATTCACTACGTTCCTAAGAAAGGAGGAGTGACTTTGACTTTAAATGAACATAATAAGTTAATACCAACAAGACAAGCCACAAGATGGCTAATATGCATTGATTATAAAAAATTAAATCTCGCCAGTAGGAAAGATCATTTTCCACTACACTTTCTAGATAAAATGCTGGATAGACTAGCTAGACATAAATACTTTTATTTTTTGGATGGATATACAGTTATCACTAAATACAAATAGCTCTTGAGGATCAAGAGAAATTAACTTTTATCAATTTTTATGGTACATTTTTAGAAGAATGTCATTCAATTTATGTAATGCACTGCTACATTTCAAAGATGTATGATGGTTATTTCTTATAATTTAATTGAAAAAGGGATTGAAGTATTTATGGATGACTTTTTAGTGTTTAAAACTTTATTTGAATCATGTTTAGAACATTTATCAAAAGTTCTTAAGCACTGTGAAGAAATAAATTTAGTCCTTAACTAGGAAAAATGTCAATTCACGGTAGCAAGAGGAATAGTTTTGGGACATCAAATTTCTAAAAATGGTATGGAAGTAGACCTAGCAAAAATTCAAGTGATTGCTTATTTAAGTTACCCAACAAGTGTGAAGGAAATTAGAAGTTCTTTAAGACATGTTGGATTCTAAAGGCGACATATTAAACATTTTTCAAAAATCACTAAGCCTCTATGCCATTTACTTGAAAAATATGTATTTTTAATTTTGATAAAGTGTGCCAATAATCTTTTGAATTTTTAAAAGAAAAATTAGTCACTGCACCAATTATTGTTTCACCAGATTGGGAAAAACCTTTTGAATTAATGTGTGATGCAAGTGATTATGCTATTGGAGCGGTTTTAGGACAAGAACATGATAAGATTTTTAAAGTTATTTACTATTCTAGTAGAACTCTAAATGAAACTCAAATTAATTGTATCACAATTGAAAAGGAGTTATTACCTGTAGTATATGCTTTTGATAAATTTAGATCGTAATTAATTGGAACTAAGTGTATGGTGCATATAAATCATTCTGCTATTAAGTATTTAATGAATAAGAATGA
This sequence comes from Phalaenopsis aphrodite, assembly GCA_003013225.1. NCBI lineage: Eukaryota > Viridiplantae > Streptophyta > Magnoliopsida > Asparagales > Orchidaceae > Phalaenopsis > Phalaenopsis aphrodite. The sequence goes on from NEWO01001255.1 coordinate 27,526, forward strand.
TGCAAAATCAAGAATGATAAGATGGATTCTTCTTTTACAAGAATTTGACTTTGTGATAGTAGATAGGAAATGAGCTGAGAATCAAATTATTGATCATCTGTCCAGAATTGAATTAGAAAAATCACTCTGTTATGAAAAAGAGATTAATGAACATATTCCAGATGAGAAATTGTTTAATGTTAATGAGTGGCGTGTTCCATGGTATGCCAACATTGTGAATTTCATTGTTAGTAATATTATACCCTATGGAATGCCATACCAACAGAAGAGAAATTTTTATCTGAAGCTAAGACTTATTTTTGGGATGACCCATTTTTATATAAACAAGGAAATGATCTTATTATTAGAAGATGTGTGCCTTTAGAAGAAACTCATGAAATTATTAAAAAAATTTAAAATTCTCATTTTGGGGGACATTTTGGTGTTGACAAAACAACAGAAAAATTTTTACAATTTGGATTTATTAGCTTACAAGCTTTAGAGATGTTAACACTTATATTAAAACATGTGATTGATGTCAACCAATAGGCAATATTTCTAGGAGGAATGAGATGCCCCTCAATTATGTGTTAGGAGTTGAGATATTTGATGTTTGGGGATTAGATTTCATGGGCTCATTTATACCATCTTGCGAGAATTTATATATATTGTTAGCAGTAGATTATGTATCCAAATGGATAGAAGCTGTTGCTTTAGCTCAATGTGATCTTAAAGTATTGCAAAGTTCTTAAGAACAAATATATTTAATAGATTTGGGATGCCGAGAATGATTGTAACTAGCGGGGGAAGTTATTTCAGAAATGCAATTATGGAGAAATTATTAAAGAAATATCATATAAACCATCAAATTGCTACTGCTTATCATCCTCACACAAGTGGTTTGGCTGAATCATCCAATCATGAAATTAATAGAATATTAGAAAAAATTGTAAATCCAACCTAAATGGATTTGTCAGTCAAAATTGACTATGTTTTGTGGGCTTATAAGACTGCATATAGAACCATAGGAATGTCCCCATACATGCTAATATTTGAGAATGGGTGTTACCTACCAGCTGAACTTGAGCATAAAACATATTAGGCTATTAAGGAATTTAATTACAATTTAAAGGATGCTGGTGAGAAAAGGCTATTGCAATTGAATGAGCTTGAAGAGATAAGAAATGAATCTTATGAAAGTGCTAAAATTTATTAATAAAAGATGAAGATGTGGCATGATTGAAGGATTCTTACTAAAAAATTTCAATCAGGGCAGCAAGTATTGCTTTATAAGATTATTTCTAGGCAAACTTAAGTCCAGGTGGATGAGCCCATTTGTTGTGATGAAAGTTTATCCATATGGAGCTGTGGATATCAAAGATCCTTAAAGTGACAAAATATTCAAACTGAATGGTCACAGACTGAAATCATACTTTTTAGGTGACCAACTTAAATTAAATGATTTTATGACTATAGGTCAACCAGAATAAGCACTGATTACGTCGGGCTGACGATGTTAAACAAAGCGCTTTGTGGGAGGCAACCTATAGTTATCCGTGTATTTATTTTTATTGTTATGTTATTGTGTTTGATTTAGAAAATTTTGGTAGTATTTTGAATTTATAAAGGGTTGGTGATTATTCTAAGACCTTACAAGATGACTTAGACATGTTAGAATGAGTATTTGGTCATTAAATTGACCTGTGCTAAATTGAGCACTGGCGCTTGAGTGCCAAAATTCGGCGCTTAAGCGCGACAGTCAAAAAAACATGTGTGAATTTTGGTATCTAGAAGTTTTAACTGTGATTTAGTTAGATTTAACAAGGAAGAGTAGTTCTAAGATGTATGTAGGTGTTATAGGAGAGTTTGGAGCCTAAAAATAGAAGGGTTATGTAAGGTTTTTACCACAATTCTATTCTAACCCTATATCCTTAGTGAAAAGTGAGAGTTTTGGAAAGATGTTATTTTGGGAGAGTGATTTGAAGAAAAAGGAGAAGGCAATGAGAAAAAACTTTATTAGTTAGAGTGTGCAAGAGTTATAAAACAGTTTCCTAACCGTTAGTTTCGAAGGGATAGTGGAGAAAATCATTAAAATAGAGGCTGATGTGGCTTCAATTGAAGCTAAAGTGATGGACATTAACACACATTTGGATCACATGGGATGACAACTTCATATGCAGTTTGGACATGCCAGTTTTATAGAAGAAACATATAAGACTATGGATTGAAAAAATAAATGGATTAAAGAAGATTTAACCATAGTTATTAACCATCATCCGTTCTTTCAGATATACATTCCAAATGCTGATGGAGAGACTAATGATAGGCCATAATTCATTCCACCAAATGGAGATTGGATTAAGTTTGTGGTTTAGTGTTTGTGTGTTTTGTGTTTTTTTGTTAATGTTATGTTTAGTATGTTATTAATGTGATGACTGTCTAAAGTTTATGTTTAGGAATTTTCTCATCCAAGATTATTTGGATTGAGAATCTATAGATTAAAAATGTTTGTAATCGATCATGAATGAATATAAGTGTTTGTTTGTATGAAATTTTATGTTATTTCATGTGGAATCAAATTAGTAAAGATTGGTGAATCTTGAGTAAGAGGAGAGTTGAAAGGAAAGAAAATAGTTATTATAGAGTTATGAGACTATGTAGGGTTGGTTGACTTAGGCTAAGAGTGCATTTCACTTAAATCAAAAAAATCAAAATTTGTGCACTAACGCCTAAGTGCCAAGACCATGTGCTTAAGCACCGTGAACTGGTTCACCCAAACCAGTTCGTAAACGGTTTTAAGTGACGATTCATTCTAAAAAACTCCATTTTTGCACCTTGATCTCGTCCCCTTCCTCGAGCTTTGTGATTTTGAAGTTAGGGTACACCTATTGTCAAGATTTCTTGGTGGTTTGGAGCAAAAATTGCTAGTTTTGATATCCTTGAGGTAAGAGCTTCACATCTATGTAAAAATTTTTAATTTTCACCATGTATTTTGAGCACATTCTTGACCTACCTAAAAATCACTATTCATAGTAAAAATTTGAGAAAAATCTTTGGAAAATACCTGGATTTGGTAGTTTAAGCTTTTAGGAGTTATATTTAGTGATTTAGAGTTGAATTTGAAATTTCTTGTGAATTCTTTATAATTTTTTAGAAATGACACCAAGAATGAAGAGGAACAAGGGAAAGTTTCAATTTGATTCAAGCAAGTTTGTTAGTGCTAGAGCTCATGATTGATATAGTGATGCATTATAATCAAGAAAGTTGATTCCTGATCGATGTTTCAAAAGTCCAGGAGGAGCTGTAAGAGATCTGATTGTTAGCCGCCAGTGGGAGTGGTTTTATTTTTCTGATGTAGCAGTGATTTCTGTGGTGTGGGAGTTCTAAGCGAATCTCCATAAAGCTGAAGGAGTCATGGTGAGGGGAAAGACAATACTTTTTTCACCTGAGGTAATAAACCAGTTTTATCATTTCCCCGAGCACTTTATGTTTTTATTCAAACTATAGTCCTACTGAAGAGGATTTAGACAAAATCATTTCATCTTTGACTGCTAGGAGAGGGCTTTGGAAAATTACAAATGAAAGGAGAGTTAACTTTTCCACTTTGAAGTTGGATGCCACGACGAAGGAATGACACTATTTCATTTTTGCTTGTCTGCTGCCTACCAATCATCTTATTGAAGTGACCCGTGATCGAGCAACTTTAAACTATTGTATCAAACAGTTCAAGCATATCGATATTGAAGATTTGATTTATAATGTTATTACCAGTTCTGCCATCGCTGCCACTACTGCAGGTTTGGGATTTGCAACCTTGATCTTTTCCTTATGCGAGCAAGCTGGAGTTATACTTGATAGCTGGGAAGAGATCTTGCAACCTCTTAAGCCCATTACCAGTGTAAATGTGAAATATTATTCACATGATTCCATTGTTGGCTGGAGAGGTGATTTTTCTAGTATTTCTACTGCTTCGACATCTCGAGCTTTTACTTCACATGCTTCTACATCTCAGGATCAGACTTCTAGATATGATTCTCAGTCGCAACTATTGCAGAGGATTTTGGATAATGTTAACTACACTGCGAATATTAAATTTAGAAAATTTTGTAGAACATATGGATGGATACATGAGGAGACGTAGTGATTATGGGAAGAATAAAACTTAGCTATGGAAAACCTCAGGAGAGGTAACCAAGATATAGTTTTTTCTTAATATCCAAGATATCCATCATATGAGCTCGCAACTCCTTAGTAGAGTGATAAAAGTGATGCAGAGGATGAGGATGATTAGACTAGATCTATAGTTTTGTTCAATTTTTAGTTTATAAATTGTTGTGAACTATTGATTATGTAGATATTCATTCTTTTTTGTTGTGTTTAGAGATGTATTTTATAACATTGTTAGTTTTTATTATGTTTTGTTTCGTTAGACAGTACTATGATGTATTTGTGTTTCCGTGAGTAGTTATTATGTTTTGTGGTAGTAATTGTATTAATTGTGTTGTTTATTGTAGTTAGTTAGTCTGTGTTGAACTTAATTCTGGATTTTAAGAAGGTTTAAGAATATAGTTAACTTGTTACTTAAAGTCTGCATGTTCAAAATTTATAATTTACTACCAGATATTTTTCTTTATGTTGCAGTTATACATATTTGTTAGTGTTTTTGTTTTCTTTTATGTTATACTCCATTGTATAGAAGTCCAATGAATCTATATATGTTAAGTAAATTAAAATTTGATCAATTTAATTTTCATTCCTATTTTTAATTTTTGTACTTGTATATTTAGGATAGAAAAATTCCTGCTAGCATGTTACTTTTAGTTTTTATTCCTGCCAATTTTTATATGTGCTGCTAAAATGTTTTATTTTATTAAAAATTTAAGTTTAGGAGGGGAGGATGAAATTTTTTTTAAAAACTTGAAATTTATTTGTTCTCAAATGTATTTCAAATAAATTTTATTTTGATTTAAAGAAAAATGATCATGTATATGAAGTTATATTAGAGAAGTAAAATTTTGAATATAAAAATGAGTAAGAGAATTTAGTTAAATTTCATAGTAATGAAGAAAAACTTTAAGTTAAAAATTTTTAGTGTGGAAAATGATAAGTATAGTGTAACTATCTTTAGTAGAGAAAATTGTATTTTTGAAAAGTATAGAAGAGTTAGACTTTTATTTTCAAAACTTCAATTTTTTTTATTGAAAATAATTTTCAAAACTATTATTATATTTTTGAGTAAAAAATTTATATCAAGATTTTGCTTTAGGAAAGGAAGAGTACAACAACAACAACAACAACAACAACAAAGCCTTAATCCCACTATGTGGGGTCGGCTACATGAATCCTTTTTCTGCATTGCGTCCTATTTAGTGTCATATTTTCATTTAGTTCTAATAAATTAAGATCATTTTTAATACAATAAGCCCAAGTCTTCCTAGGTTTACCTCTGCCTGATAAGCCTTTAATAATTTTGAATTTCACTCTTCCTTTCCTTTAGGATAGAAAGAGTGAAATTCAAAATTATTAAAGGCTTATCCAGATATAGTAATACTTGCCTCAAAAAAGAGAAAAAGAAAAATGAAAAAAAAGAAAAATAAAAAGAAAAGAGAATTTGAAAAAGGGAGGAGAACTTTGAGGATTAGTGCCCAATCAAAAATTAGTTCTACCTCTGATCTTTCTAAAATATAAGACTTGAGAAACTCTTAAGCTTAAAGATATAAAATGGTAAGTAAAATTATGATTAATAAAATTTTTTGAAGTGGAGATTATAGAATGCCTAAACTCTATATTTGGAAAATGTACAATCTTTTTGAACTAGATATAAACTTATATTTTCATATTCTTTAACATTAAAAATTTTTAAACTTTAAGTTGGTCTCATTTACTAATATTTTTTCTAAATTGGACTACTATATTTCTACATCAAAATTTTAGAAACTCCTAAAAAAACTCATATGCATCATCTACTTATTTAGTTTTAAAATATTGAATGGTCACTTGAGGATAAGTAACATTTTATGTTTTAGGGATTTTGATACACCTAGAGTATACAAAATTTTTATACACATTTTTATGCCTATTTTTAAGATAATGGGCTTTAATGAAAGGTATTTGTGTTTTTTTCTTACAAGTACAATCAAATGGGCAAAAAATGGTAAGAGGAGTGAAAATGGGTCAAATTTGGAGAATAATGAAGAAGGTGCAAAAAAATGAATTGAGGCGTCTGAGTGCCAAGGACTGGCGCTTACGCGCCAGTGATACAGAGAGAGCCACACCTAAGCATCAGGTACCTCGCGCCTAAGTGCCAGAAGTAGTTATTTGATGATTCATTGAATTTAGACAAATTTTTTAAGAGATAATTGAAGAAACCCTTGATACAAACGTGGGAAATAACCCATGGATAAGAAAATTCATTCAATTGGCTTTTGAAAGGAGACAACTTCTAGAAGATTCATTGAATGGAGACACATTTTGAAGAGACACCAATGCACCTTTTAGATTTTTATAAAAAGACTTCGATCATTAAAAGAGGGAGAGCCAACCAATTTCAGACAATAACCATCATCCATCCAAGTAACAGTCGTCGCAGTCGTCGCCAGCCACTTTTCTTTTTATTTTAAATTTTAGTTTGTATTGTGAGTGAAGGAAGAGAAATCAAAGGAACTTCAAGACATTTGGTGAAGATAATTTTAAATAAGTGTTTATCTTTGTGACTACATTTGTTTTTAATTTGGATTTATTATTTATGTGCGTGAATTCTACCTTTAAACTCAAGTGTGATTGTGCTTTCTCCATGGATTCTGAGTAATTTTCTCTATCTTTTTCCTTAAAATGATAAGTAATTAAGTATTGAAAGGAAGTTGTGTAAAGTATTAGACTTCAATGTTGGAAGAAGTTGTGATGATTTATAACCTTGTACTTCATTTAGTCCTTGATTTGACCAATTAAGGTGTTAATACCTATTGTGAGAACATGTAAGATCAAAGATGGTATATTCTCAGTCAAAAATGGTAAGCATCGCATTTGATTTCATGGATGAGAATGTAGTTAATGGGTTTGAGTGCAAATAAATAGGGAAATAAATTTTCATGGGTGTAGTTTTAGAAAACTTTAGAGTGTCAAGCTAAAGCTCCCAATTTGATGTATAGTCTTAGGTTTTCATGGGTGGAGGGAGAAGGAACTCTCGAGGGAGAGCTAGTATCTTCCTTACCTAACCGGTCTTCAAAACTATTCAAATTATAGATTAGTCAATGTTCTTTATAACATCTTTAGTAAGAGTAAAGAATATTATTGCTGATATTTAACATAACACATTTAGAATGCTTTCTTCATCTTGCAAGTATTTAGTTAAGTTAATTAGTTGCTTACTTTATTTAAATTAGAAAAAATTTATTTACAGAAAGAATCGAATTTCATTCCTATTATAGAAACTTTAGTTTAAGAAAGAATTTTTTGCTAAGTAGAATTTTGTTATCTAATTTTTTTTTTGTTCTATAGAGTGCATATTGTCAAATTTTTCCTTGTGGGTTCGATATTCAAGGCTTAATAAAAAAGTCTTATTTTACTTGATAATGATATGTATACTTGCGCGGTATCCTATATTTAATTCTTAATATAATTGTATTCTTCTTTGCTTCATAGAGAAAAATTTATCTAGCTTTTTCTTTGGACCAAGTTTTTGGCTTTGTTGCAAAGTAGGAATCATTATGAAGGTAATTAAGCATATAATCACATACATCACAATAAACATTTGTATATAAAGTCATGATCACTTGCTCAATGAACAAAGAAGAATAATGTGGAATAAAAATTAAAATTAATTGACTTATATTTAATTTTAATTAATTAAATACTCTCTGTAATCTTTTAATTTTAATTGAAAAAATACTAATCACCATGTCTTGAGATTTAGAGGATTTAAACTTCTTATCCTTAGGTGTGTTCTCTGATTTTTCCAAAGTCAGAGAACACCTCTAAGTGTGGAAGCCTTAATTTTCAAAATAAATAACCTCTCTTTAATTAAAAAAATTATAAAAAGTAAAAGTTAAATCCAAAAAATATAAAACTTGTTTTGGTAGGTTCACTGTAACCAAAGGACCCTAGGAAAAATATAAATCAAGTTTTGATATTTATGTAAATTACTATCGTTAATTAAATCCTAAAAACTCACTAAAATTAAAATAAATAAAATTAAATTCAAAAATTACAAAAAATTATCTCACACTGTAAACAAAATTCATAATAACTCTCTATAAAATTTTAAAATTGTTTTGAATTAACTTACCCACTAAACTTGATTTTCTAAGCTAAATTTAATTTTTGCATTAAAATAATTATAGAAATTAAATTAAAAGTAAAAAAAAAATTATAAGAAGTGGGTTTTTGAGTTCCTTGTGCTCAGAGGCATCTAAGAAAAATAAAATTGAAATTAAAATAAACATTTTGTATTTAATGTATATTTTAAATTTTAAATAATTAAAATAATTAAATTATAATAATAATTACTAAAATTAAAAAAAAGGACCAAAATGTCACAATTGGTTTTTTGATCACTTAGGAGTAATTAAAATATTTTTCATAATTTTCTAAATAAAGTTATAAATTTTTAAAGTTTTAAAAAATGATTTTTCCATAATTTTGCACTAAAATAGTTACAATAAAAATTGAAATCACAAAAATATAAAAGTTATTTCTATGGCTTCCCTAGACTCAGAGAGATTTAATAAAAATAAAAAAAATTAATTTTCAACTTAAATAATATTTTATATTTAATTGATACTCAAAATAATTAAATAAATATAATAATTAAAATAAAACTCAAAAAATCATGAAAATTGGTTATGGTGGTCCTCTAGTATAGGTGAACCTCCAATAAGTTTTCTCAAGGACAAATAATTTGTTTTGTTTGATTAAATGAATTAACCTTGTAAAATCCATATTTTTGAATAAGATAATTATTTAAATTAAATTAAATTTTGAAAAAAAATCACATTTTTTCCTTTGATATTTTATTTGACCCATGAGTGAGGTACTATGAAAATTTCAAAGTCATTTGAGTTATATTTAATAATTTATGAAGTGGGAACCCTAAGGGCACAATGGTAATCTTGAATTATTTATGCCTTAATTAAATTTTAGTATTGATTAAAGGGTAAATGGGTAATTTTGATCATAATGAACCTTTTTGAATGATTGAAACACAAGGGATTAAATGGTAGAAACCAATGCCTCACTTTTCTACAATAAAAGTATAATTAAAATTTCCCCCAATTATTATAATTCAAAAGTTAATTAAATTAAATGATTCTAAGGTGAGGGGTTAGATTTCGGAAGATGATGATTCACTAATTTAACCCCCTAATTAATTTTTGAGTGATAAAATCATTGATAAGGATTAAAAATACCATATAATTTAACATCCCTATAAGTCTTGAAATTATCCACTCATAAGTCTTAAGGGCTTAGTAGTAAACTAGATTTAATTTGAAGTTGCTTAATGAAGTTTAAAAAGAAACATAGCTAATTGTGAATATTTTGCCAACACTACAATCCCAGCTTTAATTGTGGGCTTAGAAGTCTTAATAACCTAATATTACCCTCAAGGTTACCCATTTATATAACTTTTAAATGAAAAATTAAATGACTAATTAAGTACCCCTCTCATGAGATGATTAAAACATTAGGTTCACTGAGCATAGAGTATTTTGATCAATCAAACCCTATGTTAACTTTGGATGATTATCTTAATAATATAATAAGTTCAAATGAACTCGGATTGTTTCAAAAGATTCTAAAGGTTGCTTGGGATCATGCTTCGAACACTCTTATGTTCTTTTGGATATTTTGAAGACGAACGAACATATTATACTTTGTTCAAGAAAATCATCCAATTAAACTTCTAGGAAACCATTAGGTTGCGACACAAAACTCAGTAGGAGTAGCTTGAACCTTCTTTCTTGTTTTCCTTTCTCGTAATTTTATTTAAATTTCTATGAAATTATACATCTTGCAAAAGCTAATCTTTTAGTGGGAGTAGCGAGAAGATGACAAGTACACTTTTACAGCCTTATTTAATTTCTGTCATTTTACTTACTGCAATTTCCTCTTATTTTAAAAAAATTACACATGATTAATTGTAGATTTACTTTGCCTACAAAACAAAAAATGACTTTTCAAAACTAATCAATGTCTTTTCAAAATTAAACAAGATTTTCAAAACCATAACAAAACAACAATTTCATAACGTGTCTTTTTGAATTCATGCGAGTCCCTCGGATGAGGTTACCCATAGTTGCTAATGAGATCTCCCTGGTTTAAATTAGTTTAACAACTCATTTAAGTTAAGTAAATTTAAAAGAAAATAGTGATACCAGAACGAAAGAACTATGTGATCCTAACTGGTGTCGCTCTAATCAAATTTAACCCCCATAATGATTGAACTAAAAATTACCATTTAAACTTTTAAACCTTAGACTTTAGGATTTTTACATCGGCAAGGTGGAACTAACGCTGTGGGCAGCACAATAAGGTTTTACAGAGGAACAACTTTGAGAGAGCAGATGTGTCTGCAACTGCACGAGGATATGCTACAACAAATCTTTTCTTAGACTTAAATAACATAACCCATAAGACTTCGAGGTTGTCCGCCTAGTGTGTCATAAATCCTCAACTCTTCTTTATGCGTTTGCACAATCATGTTGTGCAATTTAAGCCCTAAGCCGTTTTAGGATTCCGAGTTTGTCGTTCGTCAGGACCCAAATTCTCCTATCTTCTAAGCTATTTGTATGATCATATCATACAAATGTAAGCCGTAAATAATAATAATTGGCAGGATGAAAAATTTAATATCATCTCACCGAAATTGGAGCCAAACTATAGCATAACTTTGGAGGTCATCGAGGTTCTCCTCATGATCTGTGACATCCCCTAGTTCTTCTTCCTTTAAATTCCAAAATAAAATGTTCCAAATTTAAGTCTTTTCCATTTCACACCTCTTTGTTTGATCTTTGAAAAGTCCTACCTTTTGAAATTCTTAAAGCATGATTTTATGATTTAAATCGAGTGTTTTCTTAAGTGACTTCGATTATTTAAGATGTAATTAACTTAAGAGCTTGCAATTATAGAAAAATTTATGTAACCAGCTTAATATAAACCATATCTATTCTTCTATATTATATAGGAGAATTTGTCGGCACATAAAAAAAAAGGTTCACAAATCAGATGAATGTCATAAACTCTTTAGTATATTTAATCGAACCTTTACCAGTAAGTAGTGTATCTATCCTTCGGGATAGGTATATTGCTTGCGGTGTTGTACTTGATCATTTAAACTATTGCCTATTTGGGATCGGTTCGATGTCGTATTTTCAAAAATTAAAATATTATTTTTAAAAATTAAAACACTATTTTTCTAAAATTCAAATTTATATGTATATTATATTAAATTTAAAGAAACACACACACACACACATTTTTCCCACTAACATGAGTAGCATGTAATTAAAATTCTGTTGAAAAGTATTCATGGGTCAGTTGGATTTCTCCTCAAGGGACTTGCGATCAAAACTTTCAAAAAGCTACTCTACAAAGTCGAGAATCTTCAAGAAGAAGCTAAACTACTTGGTTTTTTTGGAAATGCCAATGAACTAGAGCCAATGAAGACATTTAGGAAGAAATCTAGAATAGTCACAGTGGTTAATAGGAGTGAACAACCTCGACATATAAATTTGAACAACCTCGACAGAACTACCAACGCCCTTGACAGAATGCTTAGCAATCATTTCAGCAGAGACCTTACGAGACAAATGAAAGATAAGCTCCAATCAGGACCGATTAGTTAAACATGAAATACTCCTTAAAAGATGAAGCAGTAAAAAAGATGTTTTATAGTCTAATCAAGAGGCCCAAACTAAGGAAACCGGACGATGTCAAGAAGAAAGGGCACCCGAGATATTGCTCAAACCATTATTTCATTGGACATAGCATAGAGAAGTGATTCAATTTCAAAGAGTGTCTTCAGGAGAACTTGAAGAATGGGAGCATAATGATACCGGAAGAATATCTGAGGGAATTTGAAAGAGTTCTATAGATATGATTTCAGTCGATCCCATTGTTTTACTTGACCTTTAAATAGCTGACAAAGGATGGAACGTCTCTTGATAACTATTGTACTACTTTTATTGTCAAAATGGATGTTGATGGTATCAATGTTTGTTTGTCCCTTCCCTCCCACTGTAATAAAATAAAGAAATTGTTTTTTAGAACTGTGAAGTATTTGGAAAGTACAGTTAACAAAAGTTCAAAACTCATCAAAAGGTGAATCGAGAAAGTCCAAGACAAAAAATTCAATATTATGATAAAACTATGATTTCAGGAGAAAATGAACTTAATGACCTAATAACTGGGTCCTTTACTTTAAAGAATTTGGATTGGGTCCTAAGTAAATTTTAAAATAAAAAAGTGTGATCATGATATGAATAATTGATTAAGGATTTTACAAGCCTTTTAATTTCTCTGCCATGTGACTAGGTCCAGATTTTGAATGAGTTCTAATATGTCAGAATTTGCCTTAAGAAATATTGGAGGATTATTAATTAAGAGAGTTTAGACATTAAAAATCCTTAATCTATGCCCTACAAAATATAGTAATTCTCAATAAAAAGGGGTTAGCAAGAAAAAAAAACAAATGAAAAACAAAATTATGAGATGGGTCCCCTGAGAAGAAACATGAGGTGAGCATAAAATAAAAAATTGGTGTCTGAATTCAGACATTCAGAATCTTTAAAGTATGCTTCACCAGATATAGTAATTCTTAGTGGAAAAAAAATAAAAAAAAGAGAGAGGCTCTATGAGAAAGAGCTTGAGGTGAGCATATAATCAAAAATTGGTGTCTGAATCCTCCCTAGTTAATGAAACTATAAAGTTCTCTTAAGAAAAATCTTCTATTATTATACTCTAGAAAGGGTTAAGTGATCTTGTGTCTTTTAGTTGACTATTAACAGGCTTTAAAATATCCCTTGGAAATAATAAATATTTCGATCACTTGATCAAAATTCTTAAATCTACTTAGGCCCATAAGAAGGAAATTAAGAAAAGAGCTATGTTATTAACAATTAATATAAATTCTAGCCTGAAGTCATATCTTTCAGTATCCAGAAGAGCCAACTTCAATCCCAATTTGAAAAACGTCAAAGTGAGTTCACAGTATCAACATGAACGACCCTCGCAAATTTGGTGATAAATAAATGACTACCACAATGGAGCTACAAAGGTGCAGCCTCTTGAGCTGTGATGTTTTTAGAAATAATGCATCTTTATGCGTACTTAAAAGAATGTAATTCTAATAGTACCTTAAGGAATGATTTATTTTCTGCTTGCGGCTTCTGTCAATGGACGATAACTCAAGAAGTACTATTTATCGTGATGTTTCAAAGTCAAAGCTTCATTTTTAAAAGGACAAATTCCATGCTTATCTAAAACTAGGTTCAAATCTTAAAACAAATGCAACAAAATAAAATTTAGCATCAAACAAAATAAAAGTCAACGTTAAAACACAACTCTGCACCTCCAAAATTTTCATAAAATTCTACACAGACTTTTCAACAGAATTCTGCACTACATAGGTTCCATGAATTTCTCCTAAATTTAGAATTTCAAATTCTAAAGATTGAGGATTTTATATTCGATTCTGCATTGCTTTAGGAGCTTCTCATATCCATTCTTTCAAATCAAATTTTAGAGGATAATGATTTTACATCCAATTTTTTGTTGCTTTAGGATCTCCTTCTATCACAATCTTTCAAATCAAATTCTAGAGGTTTAGGATTTTACATTCGATTCCACATTGCTTTAGGATCTCCTCCTATCACAATATTTTAAATAAAATTTTAGAGGTTTAGAATTTTACTTCTGATTTTGCGTTGCTTTAAGATCTTCTATCAGAATCTTTTAAATCAAATTCTAGAGGTTAAGGATTTTACATCTGATTCCGCATTATTTTAGGATATCCTCCAATCACAATCTTTCAAATCAAATTCTAGAGGTTGAGGATTTTACATCCGATTCTGCGTTGCTTTAGGATCTCCTCCTATTGTAATCTTTCAAATCAAATACTAACGATTGAGGAATTTACATCTGATTCTGCGTTGCTTTAGAATCTCCTCTTATCACAATTTTTCAAATCAAATTCTAGAGGATTTTACATCTGATTCTGTGTTGTTTTAGGATATCCTCCTATCACAATCTTTCAAATCAACTTCTAGATGTTAAGGATTTTACATCTAATTCCATGTTGCTTTAGGATCTCCTCATATCACAATCTTTTAAATCAAATTCTAGAGATTAAGGATTTTACTTCTGATTCCAAGTTATTTTAGGATATCCTCCTATCATTGTTGACCTCATTTTTTGTTGAGGTCTAGTTTTCCTCTTTAGTATCCTAAGGTCTAGCCAGAGGACTTCTTATTGACCATTCCTAGAAAACTAGAAAAGGAACCCTCACCATTAGAAATTCTACTCCTCTTTACTCAACTTGAAGTTACATATTGGTCCAAACCTCTAGCACTAAGTAGGTAAGGTCACTATGGGAGAGCTTAAGAAGAGTTCCTATAAGACTATTAAACCTTAGGGTTGACCCTAAGTGTTGGTCAGAGCTAAGGCACTCACCTGCACTCACTCTCACTCACAATCGCTCACTACCTTAAACACAACATTTCTTGACTTTGGTCCCTTGATCTTTTGAGAGACTCAAGTAGATGGTCCCCTAAACCCACTAGCCCTAGGCTAGGGTTTAGCTAAGACCAGTACATAGAGGACCCAAATGGGGTTTTCATTGGTCCATGGCTTATTTATGATGGTTAGCTCCCCAATTTGACTAAAAATGCAACTTAGCCTCCTTCCCCTAAACTCCTCAAATTACCAAAGTACCATTGAAACCTTAAATTTGGCCAAAATCCCCAAATTCACCAAAAATACCAAAATTTGTTCAAAAATCATTACAAACATTTTGAAAATACCCAAATTACCCAAAATCACCAAAAAATGACAAATTACTAAAATGTCCCTCCTTAGCCCAAAATTTAAAAAATTCTAAAAAATCCCAAAAATTCCCAAATCCTTCAAACTATTCCTAATTTTATTTTTCTCAACTACAACATAACTCAATTTGACCATCTTTGTCCAAAACCCACAAATTATCCTTAAAAGGCCCAATCTTCTTAAATCCACCTCAAATTTCCATAAAATTTGTCCTAATTTCCCCCAATTTCAATCCTAAACTTAAATTCACCTTCCATGTGACCAATTTAAACCAAATACATGCTCAATTGGCTCATGCTTTGAGCCCAATTTTTATCCAAATCAAAACCCCCAATTTTGGCCACATGACCTAATCTCACTTAATTAAACCCATAACTCACTCAATTTGCCACAATTTATGTTGAAAACTCTTCATAAAATTCCTAAACATCAAAATTTACCTTCAATTGTCCTTGGTGAAACCTCAATTTCATTTAATTTCAACCCAAGTCAATAGCCCCAAATTTTGCCTCAAATGGGCTATGCCTCCAAATTTCACCAAATTGATTGCCTTAACCCCAAAATTGGAACCCAATTCATGTTGAAAACTCTTCATCACATTCCTATTGACCATTATCAACAATCAATTTGGACTTAGCCCAAGCCTAGCCCAATCTAGACCCAAGTCTAGCCTAACATGCCCAAATTCACCAAAATTCCAAAATTCTTCAAATTGAAACCCCAATTGAGCTCAAAATTCTTTCAATCCTTCACCAAAAATGTTCATTACAATCATCTACATCAAATTCATCAATCAATTGGGCTAATTAACATGGCTAGACTAGCCCAAGCCCAAGTCTTGGTCATTTGCACCCACTTGGACCCAGGCACCAAAATTGACCTATACATGTCAAATTGGTCAAGACAAGGTCACCACAGCGAAGTTTTGGACCTTATTGACCAAGAAAAACCCCATGAAACCACCCAAATGAGGTATGGACCAAAGGTTCCCCAAATCAAGGGATTTGATTCCATATTTACTTAAGCCTAAGGATATTTTTTGCCAAAACTAGTCACCAACCCAATTATTTGTTGTGACATATTCCTCTGGCTCTCCTGACCTCCTAGCCACCTCCCCTGGCCTGGCCGGCCGACTTAGTGGCCGTAAAACACCCAAACCGTGAGACACCCCCAAAAATCAAAACCCAAGTCAAATGTAGAGGCCACCTCTTCCAAATTAAATGTTAGAGCCTCTCTGCCCTCCACCTAAGCAAGCATTTTCACCCCCCCAATTGGCCATGGCAGCAAACCTAAGCTAATTTTTATAAAAACCTCACCTCCATGAAAATGGAGGGAGTGCTAAAAATTTCTCAGAGAGAGCCCTCCAAATTACTCCTAGAATCTCTTTGAGATCTCTACAGTGCAACGAAACTACCACATTGCCTTGAATGCCTATGCCGGAGTTCAATTTTTAAACTCAAATCCTAGCCAGAGATAGGACAGAGCTCTCTATACCACTACACTCCACTAAAATCAAATTAAACTCACTCACACCTTCACTAGAGTGAAAGAAGGAGAAGACCCATCAAATCTCTCTCATATAGAGCTCCTAACATAGCTATAGACTAACACATGAAATCGAGCTTGGTCAAATTCATATCTAAGCCTTTCACCACTATAAGAGGCTTAATCCCTAGTGTCCTTGGACCTACACAAATGTGCTAAGCACCTCTGATCAAAACTTCCCTTCTCAGAGCAAAGGTATTGAACTCCTACTCCCAAGCCTATTTTGATTCTTCATTTGATTAGTCTTAAATTAATTTCTTGATTACCGTATGGATGTGTTCGTCACACTTACACGAGCATCTAAAAACAAACAACACTTAATTTGGTTAGGAAATGAGTGAGATCTTAAGCTTTGAAAATGGATGGTTCTCAGGCTAAGACACTAGGGACGATGACAGGGAGGCGTCTGTTCGCGTGTTTATCTCATCAATGGACGAGATCTAGCTAGACAGCGCCTTCATACATGTACAGTGGGCCGAGTCAGTGCTGAGGTGGATGGTGGCGTCGAATGGGAGTGCATCGCGTGGAGTTTCGGAGCCTCCATAGGTTGACATGGCGTCGCGCATTTAAATAGATAAATAGGGTATTTTCTAATTTAAATAAATAACCCCAACTTCAAAAATCCATATCTTGGTGTAGAAAAATCATAAAAATAAAATAAAAATACTCTCTTGCTTAGTGAATAGAGAAGAATAATGTGGAAAGGATTTGAAATTTATTTGATGCATATTTTATTTTTAATTAATTAAATGATATTTTGAGTCTTTTGATTCTGCATGCATGTAGATATTTCACCATGGCTTGAAATTTTGACATATTGTTGTCTCTGTCTTAGGGAACATTCCCTAATTTTTCAAATGCCAAAGGATATCTCTAGGCATAGATTCATATTTTTCAAGTTTATGTCTATTATTTACATAAATTAATCATAATAATTATCATGTTTCTTAGAAAAATCCAAGAAAATTTTGCAAGGTTTGTTATGAACAGAAAACCCTTTGGAAAATATTTCATGGATTAGGTCATTGAGAATACACTTAATTTCCACCAACCCTAAAACATAAAGAAAATTAATTTTGAGAATCACAAACATTTGAATGACATAATTTTTAATCTCCACCGTGATTTAAATTTCAGAGAACTCCCCATAAAAATTTCAAAACATTTAATGCTCATTTAATAACTCAAATTGATTTTTCAAGTTAAATGCCACTTTTTACACTAAAATGATTTTTAATAATTAAAATATAACTAAAAAAATTTAAAAATTGGTTTTTTGGAGCTCTTTGTAATCAGAGAAATTTTCTAACATTAAATTTAAAATTAAGATAAAAAATTCCATTTTCAAGCCTATTTTTAATATTAAAATAATTAAAAAATGATAAAAATCAAAAAAATAATAAAATTCATGAAAATGTTCTAAATTGTTTCCTAAGAATTTATAAACAATTGGAATATTTTTCCTTATTTTATAATTGAAGATATTGAATTTTAAAGCAAAATAATTTTTAAAGGCTAAAAATGGGTTTTCACAAAAATAATTCTAAAAATTCAAAAAAAAATATGAAATTTGTTTCTTTGGGTTCCTTGACATCATAGAGATTTAATAAAATTATAAAACTTAATTTTCCACTTTTAAAATATTTTATAATTAATAAATATTCTAGAATTTAAAATAATTTTTAAAATTCAAATATAACTCAATAAATCATGAAATTTGGTCCCAATGCTTATCTAGTCTAAGAATACCTAGTAGAAATTTCAAGGGATTAGGCATTGCCTTGACCAAGTTATGGATTTTTTTTGAAAACCCCTATTTTTGCATAAAACATAATATGTAAATTAAATTAACTTTTGAAAAATCACATTTTCCCATCTAATGTCTTAATTAACCCATGAGTGAGGTGGGATGAAAATTCCAAAGTCATTTGGATTAAATTTGACAAATTATGAAGTGATAGAGCCTTAGGGGCAAAAGTGTACTTTTGGAAATTTGTCCTTAATTAACAATTAGGCTTAATTCAAGAAGGGAAAATGGTAAACCCTGATTTTAACTAACTTATTTAGATAATTGAAACACAAGGGGATTAATTGGTAGAAACCAACCTCACTCTTTCATAATTAAGGGATAAATTTGTAATTCCTTAAATTATTAAAATTTGGAAGCCTAATCAATTAAATGACCCTAGACTTAGGGGTATGACTTTGGAAGTTGATAACCCACTAATTTAATACCCATAATTGATATTCAAATGACATTTAAGTTCTTTGAAAATAAATAATCATCATCACTTAAAATTCAACTTTTTTCAAAATAACTAAGATATCTACCAAACCTTAAGGGCTTAGTAGTGACCTAGGCTAAATCAAATTTGATTAAATGAGGATTAGAAAAGTGAATATAATTAAAATTGAACATGCTTAAAACACTACAAGGCCAAATTAAAAAAACTGGCTAAGTGTTTCAATAACACTAACTTGCCTCCTTTAAGGGTCTTCACCCACATAATTCACAAATTAAATTATAAGTGATAATTACCTTACTCTTAAGGATAATTGAAACAACAATGTTCATTAAGCATTAAAGGTATTTGCATGATGGTTTATTAAGTGACATAATAAATTTAAATGAGTTCGATACTTTTCACTAGGTAATGAAAGAGGAGCATGGACCTGCTTCTTCCTCTAGACATGTTGGATACCTCAGATGTCTACTAAACTTAATATGTTTTGCTTAATGAAAATCATCCTTAATCAAACTAATAGGGACCCACCAAGATATGAACTAGGGTTAGGTAGGTCACCAAAACCTTACTTTTTCCGCTTTATATAAAATGTTCTAACATGCATTTTGAGTTTCAGGTGATGGAATGAGAAGACTCGCCAGGTACGCTTTTACAGTTTACTGTGTCGTCTTTCTTGTATTTTTGTACTGTACTTTTAATGCTAACACAAACTTGCATGCTAAACAATGATGTCACCCTGCATGAAAACTAAAACTGTTTGGATAGCCAACAAACTAAAACAAAAACCAAAACTAAAATCAATCAAGATAAAAATCACCTCCACAACATTCAAAATATAAAACAACTCAAAATTTAATCAAAAACATCACAAAAATAACAACTACAACTAAATTAAGATATCTCTATTGGATGATCGGGAATCCCTCGAAGGAGGTAACCTACGGTTGCTAACGAGGCTTCCCACGGTCTAAATGAAATTATGGAACTCTTAAATTGAGTTTAGTAAATTGATTTGCAATAAGTGAATCAAATAGAAAATAGTGGTGTCAGAATGAGGGAACAGTGAGATCCTAACTGGTGTCGCT
>NEWO01001255.1:48311-82529 GCA_003013225.1 Phalaenopsis aphrodite
GGTCATTTTGATTTTATATTTTTCTAAACTTAAATCTATATGTAAATTAAAACGTCCTTCCGAAGCGGGCGACATGATTTTAATTCCAGTGACCGACAGCTTCTTATGGGCAATTCCTCAACCGAAATAGTGTGGACAATAACAATCTTTCAAATCAAATTCTAGAGGTTGAGGATTTTACTTCTGATTCCGCGTTGCTTTAGAATCTCCTCATATCAAAATCTTTCAAATCAAAGTCTAGAGGTTAAGGATTTTATCAAACTCTAGAGCTTGAAGATTCTGACATCTGATTCCACATTACTTTAGGATTCCTTTTTATCATAATGATTCCAATTAATTCTCCTCGATTGATTTTTTAAGTTGGATGTGAGTCCGTGTGTTTTCCATCTCAATCCGATCACTTAACTTATTCTTAAATTCTTGAAATTTCCATTAAGTTAAAAATAAAATCAAAACTAAAATTCAAACTAAAATCAAATCAAAATCAAATAAAGAAATGAAACAAATCAAATGTTTGACTCGGCCATCAGTTTCCCAGATGGTTGTCTCTATAAATTTATAAAATAGCTATTCATGAGGATTAACAAACACAAACTCACTACACTAATTTAAAATCTACTTGTGAATTTGATGATTTGAAGGTACACTCACTAATCCTCAATGAGAGTTCCAGAATCTTTAGTTTCAATCGAAGGTTTACCTGATACTCCCCAATGGAAACCTTCTTCACTTTCTCCATTTTTTTCTAAGTGTTTTGGATTGGAACATTCGTGTTTGTTTTGTTGATCTCTTTGGTTAACGCCAATACGCGCAATGTGCTTAGTTAGCACACCACACCTATTAGGGGTCCATTTGTTGACCTCGGTTTTGGTGATGTATTTCTTTCTTCTTAGTACTTAAGATCTAGCCATAAGAATTTTCTTTTGACTATGCTAGAAGACTAGAGAAGAACCCACCTACAAAGAAATTTAAACAACTTCCTTGCTCTCTTTGGAACCCACATGGATGGTCATGAACCTCTAGCACTTGGAAGGTTAAACCAACATGAGGAAGATAAGACAGAGTTCCAATAGAATCAATTGACCTTAGGACAATTGCGGGTGGCTTGGACTTATACACATACACTTGAACCCACCAAATTTCTTACACACCTTAAAACCTATAATCAAGTACATTTAACATACCTCCTTACTCCTTTTGGAAACTCATATAGATAGACCCAAGCCCTTAGCATTTGGCTAAGATGGTTAGGAACAACATATGGAGGATCCAAAATGAGTCATCATATGACTCTTGTAGCTTTAGGGTGGCTTCATGGCTTTCTTGCTCACTCTAACCAAAATTTCTTCATAATTACCGAAGTACCCCTAAATCCTCAAATTCTCTCCAAACATCATGAAAAACCATTTTAAGCTACCCAAGTTGACAAAAATATCCTAATTTCCCCAAAATTCTCAAAATACCCCTAAAATTGTAAAAATTACCAAAATACTATTCATACCCAAAAAAAATCCCAAAACCTCTCAAATGATTCCAAACCTCCCTTAAGCCAATCCAAACCACCCATTGAGCCCAATTTGACCAATTCGACCAATTTTGACCAAAATCCCAATTTTGCCCCTAAAGGCCCAAAAAACTTCAAATTGCACCAAATTGATCAAATTGGCCTGAAATTTTCATCCAATTCAGTCATAGCCTACCCAATTTCAAGGTTTAAATTCAATTTAATTCAAATCCAAGCTCATTTATTAACCCAAAGTTAGTTCTAACTTAAATCCTTAAAAGAATATTTTTTTAAAAAAAAGCCCATACACATATGCGTTTTCAAAAGCCCATGACATTGATTTTAAAAGCCAAATTTGAGCCTAAATGACAAAAAATCCCTTCTCAATCATCTCATGGCACTTAAGGCATCTAATAATGGCATCATACCAAATCTAGACACACAAACATGGAATTTTATCCAAACTAGGCGTGTTGACCTTTTTTTTATTTAAATGCATAAAAATCTAAAATTTCTTTTACATGAAACCTTTCCATGAGCTCATAAATAGCATGGCATGCCCCATGGAGCCTTCCATGGACATCATAAGTTCAAACTTACGAAAAATGGAAAAATGAGGTGACCACTCCCTCTCCCTCCTTCATTTGGACTTTCCCTCTTTATGATACATTTAAACCTTTACCTGATGACCAAGCCAACCATTTGACCTCGCCCAAACCTTCCCTAAGGTCAATCCAAGCACTTTAACCACTTTAGGACCAGACTTAGCTACTTGAACAATGGTTTCAACCCAACCTAGCCCAATTAGCCTAAATCCCATTTTTTTATTGGTTCTTCACCTTAGACCTTACCTAAAACCAAATTGAGCTGACCGCTCGGTCCCCCTAAATTTCCTGAGCTTAGAGGTGACCTGGGTTGGTCGGCCACCTCAGTCACCAGAAAACTCCATGTCCAAGAGGGCTCAAATGGCAAAAATTTAAAATTCAACCCCCCACGATATGACTCAACACAATTGGCTACTAGAGCTCTTTTTCCCTCCACCAAACTGGTTTTCTTGCCACCTGACTTGCCCTATTGGCCACCAGAGCCTTCTCTCTAAATAAGGGATGTCTCACAGACAAATGTAAGAGAGTGCTAAAATCTTAACCAAACTCTGTCAAAATTTCTTTAGACCCTCTAGCAGTCTAGAGAAGCCAATCCCCGTCATTTCCTTGCCCTAATTCCTACTGCCAAAGCCTAATTTCTTCAACAAATTCTAGGGCTTTCTATTGCCATACCTTGAACCTCATAAATTCCCCAAATTGATGAGCTCTTTAGCTTCACTAGAGTAAGAGAGGAAGTTCCCCACAAAAATCCTCATCTATAGAGTCCTCTGCACCAGACTTTGACCAAGGTCATGCCACGTGCTGAAGAAAATCTTACACAAATCCAACACCAGCTTGAATTGACACTTTGAGGAGGTTCTACAGACCACAACAAATGTGGAGAACCATTCCAATCAAGGATACACTTCTTGAATAAAGGTATGGACCATTTTCCCAAATTTTGAGCTTAGTTTGGGCCTTTGTAAAGAAAAGTTCAAATTCATGCTTGATTAACCGCATAGTTATGTTCGACTCGGTTAGATGCACTTGTAGGAACAAACATTGTATGATTTGGTTGAGAATCTAGGGAGAAATTAGGTTTAGAAAATGAATGGTTTACATGTTAGGTCATTTGGGGATGATGACCAGGAGATGTCCGTTCACGCATGTATTGGACTGATGGATTAGATCTTGTTGGATGAATAAATGAAGTGATAAAGGCGAGACACATGGTGCTTAACTCAGAAGGTAGTGTTCAGTAGTGTGGCGATGTGTGGAAAGCTCGGGGATGCCGAGGTCTACGTGGTGCCGATATGGATAAATAGAAAAATAGCCTATTTTTTATTTACATTAATTCAGAAACCTAGAAAATTCATAACTTGGTGTAGAAAAACCATAAAAATAAAATAAAAATACCCCTATACTCAGTGAACAAAAGAGAATCATGTGGACAAAAAATAAAAATTATTTTATTAATATTTATTTCAAATTAATTAAATACTCTAAATCTTATTTAAATCATAGGAACTTCCATAGGGTGAAATTTTGAGGGTTAACTCTCTCTTTGTCTAGGAGTATTCTCTGACTTTTCCAAAGCCAAAGAAAACTTCTAGCATGACAAACCCTAATTTCCAAAGTTAAGTCATATATTTGCTTAAAATAGTTATATAAATTAAAATAAAGGTCATAAAATTATGATTTTTTTGGTAGGTTCACTCTGTTCAGAGGAACATAAGAAAAATAAAACCTAAGTTTAATTTTTTTTGTATTAAAACTTAATAATTTAAGTCTTTCAAACCCATAAAAAATTAAATTAGGTAAAATATACTTTAAAAAATAAAAAAATTTGATCCTTGTTGAAGGTATTGAACATATTAAGTCTCTGTAAAATTTTGAAACCATTAGGAATTAATTTAACCACCAAAGTTTATTTTTCAAGAAAAATAAAGTTTTGGCATCAAAATAATTATAATAATTAAAATATAACTCAAAAATTTTTGAAAAGTGGTTTGAGAGTTTTTTATGATCAGGGCCACCTAATAAAAATGAAATTGGCATTAAAACGAATAGTTTATTTTTGGGCTATTTTAAAATTTAAAAAAAAATTTAAAAATTCAAAAGATTGCAAAAATACAAAAATCCATCAAAATGTCTGTATTGTTCTCTAACCACTTGGGATCAATTGTAATATTTTACCTAATTTTATAAATAAAGATTTGTATTTTTAATGCCTAAAAATGTATTTTTCTTAAATTTTCATTAAAATAATTATAAAAAGTAGAGTGAACATAAGAAAAATACGAAATGAGTTTCTTTGAGTTCCTTAAAGGCAGAGAGGTCAAAGAAAAATATAACATTGATTTTTAAAAATAAAATGTATTTTCTACTTAATTAATCCTCAACACAAGAAAATTATTATAATAACTAAAATATAATTAAAAAAATCATGAAATTTGGTGTGAGTTTTCCTCTGTCCTAGGTGAACCTCCAATAATTTTCTCAAAGTAAAAATTTTTCTTTGATTAATTAAATGAATTAACTTTAGAATTAAAATAATTATATAAATTAAAATAAAAATTGGAAAAATATGATTCCTTCTTTGGCATCTTAACTAATATATGAGAGATAGTTCAATAAATTCCCAAGTCCATATGAATTTATTTTAAAAATTTTTTTTTAATAGGAGCCTTATGGGAAAAATTTTAATTTCCACTCTTTTACCCTAATTAAAATTTATGATGGTTTAAAAGCTTAAAGGGCAATATTTTGCTCCTAAGTAACATCCCAAAGTGATTGAGACATGAGGGTAAGAGGCAGAAACCAATCAATCCCACTTTTAAAGAAGAAGGGTATAACTGTAATTATCCCAATTCTTGAAAATTGGAAGATGCAATTTATTTGAATTTTAAATGTTTGGGATAAAAGTTAGGAATTCAATAAATCACCAATCTTGGATCCCCAAACCAATGGTTAAATCATAGGTTAATCTTTTAATTAAATATTATTATTTTGAGCCTTTTCTTCAAAATCACACATCTAACCCGAGTGTCCTTTGAGCTTTGTAGTGAGTTCAATCTAAGGATGCTTGAGGATTAGTTGGAAATGGAACCATAATTAATCATACCCAAACAATACATACTCAAACTTGCTTGCCCTCTTTCTCATGCGTTAATTGAGGTAAGGAATTGGGAACAGTTTAAACCTAACAAACCTCGGGATAGTCTATTCAACAACATAATAATTTCAACCTAAAGGATTCTTAAGAGTTGTTTAGGGCTATGCCCCAAATACGTTTATGGTCTTTTGGATATTTTGAAGAACAATTGACCTCATTAAGCTTTGGTCAAGAAAATCACCCTTAAAAGCCTAAGGGGCCCACCAAGTTATGAATTGTGGTTTCTTTTGAATTTAAAGAATTAAGGCTTCATTATCACTTAATAGTTACTCTTACTTTTACTTTGTAAATTATGCATGATTATGGATGCTAACATTTTAGTGGGAGCAGCGAGAAGATGGCGGGTACACATTTACAGTTTATTTATCATCATTTTATTTCTGCAATTTATTACTATTTTAATGTATTATGCATGCTTGGTTGAGATACTTTTCAAAAATTCAAAACAACAATTTTCAAAATTAAGATAAATCTTTTCAAAAATAAACTTAAACATCATTTTCAAAAAAAACAAACAACATAAAACATCCTTTTGAATTTACGAGAGTCCCTCCAATGAGGTAACCTACGGTTGCTAATGAGATCTCCCTGGTTTAGATAAGCTTAACAACTTATTTAGACTAAGTAAATTCAAAAGAAAATAATGTTACTGGAATGAGGGAATCTGGGGATCCTAACCGATGTCACTCTAATAAAATTTAACCCCCTCCCATGATACTTGAACAATAACAAAACTTGACATCAAAATTGTAAAACCTTAAACCCTGAAGACCCAGAGCTATCACTTCAACAAGGAGCTTGGAACTAACATCGTGGGTAACATGACAAGGATGTGCAAAAGAAAAACTTTGAGAGAGAAAATGGATCCACAACAACACATCTTTCCTTAAAATTAAATAATAAGTCGTAGGATTTTGATGTAACCCATCTAGTATGACATAAATCCTCAACTCATCTTTAGGTTTTTGCACAATCATGTTGTGCAATCTAAGCCCTAACTCATTTTAGGCTCTGAGGTTGTTGTTCGTTATGATGTAAACCCTCTTATCTTCCAGACTATTTTTATGACTATGTCATGCAAATGTAAGCCCTAAAATAATAAAATTAGCAGGATGAAACATCAAGTAATTGCATTTCTAATTTGAAGCCAAACAGTAGGATAGCTTGGGAAGTCACTTGATTTTTTCTCGGATCAATGACTTCTTTTACCTTTCATTCTTTTGGATTTCTGATAATAACTGTTCATACTTGATTTAATCCCTTTTGAATTTCTAATGTCCAGTCTTGTAAACCTCAAACTTTGGAATCCTTGAGTGCAAAACCACTAGTTTGAATTTAGAGTATTTCTAAGTGGCCTCGGTCACTTAAGATGTAATTAACTATAGTCTCTTGTCTCTATAGGGAGCTTTGGAAACCAACTTAATATAAATCATATCTAATCTTCCATATTAGATATAAAAACTTGTCGGCTTATATAAAAAAATAGTTTCGCAGATCAAACAGATGTCATAAATCCTATAGTTTATTTAATATAATCTCATTATCAAGTTATGTGTCTGTTCCCTGGGATAAATACATCACTTGCAGTGTTACACTCATTTATTTAAATTATTGCATTTATGAGATCATTTTGGTCTCGTATTTTTAAAAATTAAAACATTATTATTTTTCAAAATTTAAAATATCACTTTTAAAAATTGTTATACTTATATAATAAATTAAATCAAGTTTATTTTTAAATTCTAATTTGGTGGCTGACACATGTATATTTCAAAAAGAAATTGCTAAGTGCAGGAGTTCTCTAAAATTAACAAAAATATATAACAACAATAGTGTAGTAAAACAATCAATAGTGCAACAACAATAAACAACATGCAATATAAGCAATCAAACAATGATAAATCCAAATAAAAAAAAATCATAACAATAACTACGACGCCTAAGAGTTCAGAACATCTAACAACTTTGATAAATACATCTAAAGAAACATAGCACACAACATTCATAACAAAGATACTAATCCTCACCATCATCTTCATATGTCGCATCACCAGTATCTTCATCCTCATCCATATGGCTTTGTGGTTCATAAATCAAAAATGGAGGATTAGATGGAAACTAAACATCATGATCTCCTCAAAGAAAAATCATCAGAGATGCATTGAAACTGATATCATAATCATGTTTGAGTTTCAAATATCCTTGAACTTGATCAACCTTATCATCGATATCAGTCACTTTAACTTATAGATATGAAATATCATGCACCAGTGCCGGATAATCACTATGAATATCATAAAGAGTGGCTAAATATTGAGCAGCAGTATCTGAGGTAGATGGTCTGGAAGTGGAGGTAGAAAGAATATCTTAACTTCCACCCCTAGATCTCAAACCAACATGCAATTCATATACATGTACATTGATCCTACAAATGGGCTTAAGAGGCTATAATAGTTCTTCCCAATTCTCATATCCTACTCCTGATTACTTAGGTAAAACTTAGGGTAGAGTAACCTAAACCTCCAGTGGTTCCACCTCTAGAAGAAATAAGGATATTATGATAAATTAGAGATCCAATATTTATAGTTTTCTTTAGTTGAATGTAAAATTTCAAGGTTGCTCTCTCCTTATTAACCTCACTAAGATGATTGGAAGGAAGAAGTCATGCAAAAATGCAATAGTGTCATGCCTTGGAAGAGAATTTTTTCAAGTCGTGCATTTAACATTGAGGAAGTGAATTTTTTCCAAACTATCCTTCCATCTATCAAAAATGAAATCACCTCATCCAATTGCGACTCAGTAGACTCAAACAAAGAATGATTACAGTTTGGAATATTTGACAACTGGTTAAGAGCCTTGATGTGCTCAAATGTAAACTCCACAGTTCTTCATCAAACATAAACCTGGTCATCAGAGGCTTCTTGAAGGTTCACTTAAAATTCTCAGAAAATAGAAATAACTACTACAGCGGTAAAGTAATAGAAGCTCTCCTAATTTTGTGTAACAATCAAACTTTTAACAGCTCCTCTGGGATTGAAGAAAGCTCTCTCTTGAACCAACATTTTAGAAGTAAGAAGACCATTGTATCTGCACTATGCTTTCATATTGACAAATTTCTTAAAATAGAACACTTCTCTTCCTTTCCCCCTTTTTTTCCTAGGAGCCATAATCTATAAAAATTCAAGAAAAATCCCACATAAATTCTAAATAATATTCTTATGCTCTCCCAACAACATTTTCTAAGGTAAGAATCCTTCCACCATCGATTCTTCACTCATTTCTTCCATAAATCCAAAATTTGAACACTTGAGCAATGTGAGATGAATCCAAGGTGAAAATTAAAAAAAATTTGTATTAAGGTGAAGCTCTTACCTTAAGAAGATAAAATCCAAACTTTCCAAGCCAAGAAAGTGCCATACAAACCAAGATTAGAGAAGCACTAGAAAATCCCCAGGCTCAAATACGTGAAAACCAGGAGGAAGAAGATGATGGTTTCGGTGAAATTCGACTTCTTAAGCTTGAACCGTTGGTTCAACTCCTAAGCGCTAGGTTCTCGGGTTGCTGGCGCCTAGGCGCCAGTGCCCATATTTTGATTTTTTTCAATTTTATAAAATTTTCAACAACGAGCAATGCACACCAAGGCACTACGAACACTAGTAAGCTAAATTCAACATTTTTAAACATCTTCCAACATCTAATTTTCACAAACAACAACTTTCACTTATATTCAAATATAAATCCAATCCCTATACAAACACACATGATAAATCCACTTAATATTTAAAACATGATTTCTCTACTAAGCACACAAACACACAAAATATTAGAAAGCCTACATGCACACATCAAAGCTAATACTCTACGAAACAAAGAGTTTACAAGCACACATCAAAGCTACTACAAAAAAATCCACCACATATTATATTCAACATCACTATCCACTTCTCTAATACCATTGGTTCAAGCCAAACACCAAATTGGTCAAATTAAATCATTTGGTCAACCCAAACACCAAATTGGTCAAATTAGACCATTTTGTCAACCCAAACATAAAATTGGTCAAATTAGACCATTTGGTCAACCCATTTTGTCAACCCTATGATTGACTCAGCCATCACAAGGTCAAATGAGTCATCATAGTCAACTTAGGGACCTAGTTGGTCAACTGGTCAAATTTGGTCAACTCCATTTTTTATCAAAATGTGGTATTTTAATTCAATTATTT
Source organism: Phalaenopsis aphrodite (assembly GCA_003013225.1). Taxonomy (NCBI): domain Eukaryota; kingdom Viridiplantae; phylum Streptophyta; class Magnoliopsida; order Asparagales; family Orchidaceae; genus Phalaenopsis; species Phalaenopsis aphrodite. Next base: position 57,800 of record NEWO01001255.1, read on the forward strand.
TATTCTCTTAATTAATTAATCTTTTAATTAATTAAACAGAGTGAAATTAAAATTTATTAGACGTAAGGTTTAAGTCTAAAATCATGGTCTTAATCCATGACAACCAAAGCCCATGGCAATCCTAAACCCATATATTAAACTTAAACATTAAATCTAATCTTTGGCTTATTAATAATGGGTCACCCATGACCCGTTAATATGCATCATGATATCGATAACCTATTTACAAACTCATGAGTCCACCATTTTTGACCAAAGTCAAAAATCATTTTGAGGAAGGCTAGGTGTCATTCTTTCTCAAATTCCTAAGATGAGGTGGATAAGTTAAAGCCAGATCACCTATTGGGCCCCTCTCCACCTCATTATACCCCAAAGGAATGAAGTTAAGGCCATTACCAAATCCTTACCCTAATCCAAGCTTCATCATGGGAATGACTTAGGAAGGCTCAACAATGGCTATCCTTTTATAGAAAACTCATCTTCAGCCATCGTGAGCCATCACCAAGCCCCTCTAGTCAATTTCAAGCTCCATAGCCACCTCCAATGGTTATAAATAAGCCAATACGAGAGCTCATAGAAGGGAACCATAGAGAGACTTTTCAAAACCCTTGACCTTCAACAATAAAATCCCTCCCCACATCTAAAGAAATCAAACCACCATATTTTAAGCTCCTAAATTCCATTACTGAGCTTCAAATTCCTGCTTAAAATCCAGGACCCTTTTTGTGTTTGACATAAACCTACCCAAAACTTTGTTTTAACTCCTCCAAAAGCTTCCCTAGGCATAGAGAAGAACTTCCCAATCAAAATTGGGTTTTCCTAAGTGCTCCAAACCAGTGTTAGGTAAAACCGTGGAGGATTTTTATCAAGGATATATATAGGATCAACATCACTCCAAATTAAGCAAGGGAGAATCCTCTCAAGCACACAACAAAAAATCCACACAAGGTCGATTGAGGCGTCATGTCTCAAGACCAGGTATGAGCTCTTAACCCTACATTTGGGCTCGAATTTCACACATTGTGAAGAGAACTATCAATCCATAGGGATGTAACCATATGGATTGATTCTTCTCATCGAGAGGAAGTTCTACAAACAAATTTTGTCCAATTTCATGGAGAAACGAGAGAGATCTTGGAGTTCAAAGTTAAACGACTCTTAGTTAATCTTTCCACGGGGATGATGAAACAATGTCGTTCATTTTCCGTGTATAAAAATGAACAACTCTGATTTACTTGGACTTATAATTTATTCATACGAAATGGATTAAATCATGGGCCACGGGGTCGCTGCGTGTAAAGTACATCCAATCAAACCTCACAGTGTGGAATTCAACGGATCTGAGGATCGCTTTGGCATCCACATGGATTAATAGAAAACTACACATTTAATAAATACAAAAAATACGTTAAATGTTTAAAAATACATAACTTGACCTAGAAAAATCACGAAAATAAAATAAAAATATCCCTAAATTCATTAGAGAAAGGAAAAAATTATGAAAATAAAATCTAAAATTAATTAATTTTATTTAATTTTTAAATAATTAATTACTCTATGGATTAATTTAATTATTAAAAAAATTTTATAAATCCTAAAATAATGAAATTTTCATAAGATGGTCTTTTCACTCTTGGGGATATTCTGTAATTTTTCCAAGGTTAAGAAAAGTATCTGAGGGTTTCCTCGTTTTGCTTACTTTACATGCAAGTTTATTTAAATTTCCTACAAATATATACTACTTTATGAACTAACCACGCATCATGAACAACAATAGCAGATTCGTCAGGTACGCATGTACAGTTTATTTATTGTCATTTTTTGTTACTATAATTCACTCTTGCCTTAGTAAATATCACGCATGCCTAGTCGCAATTTTGTTTTTAAAGTAAAAAAATTATTAAAAAATTAAACAACATTTTCACAACCAAACAAAACAAAAAGCACAACACATCATTGTAAATTTGTGGGAGTCCCTTGGATGCTAACGAGATCTCCCAAGTTTAAATGAGCTTGACAAGTCATTTAAACTAAGTAATTTCAAAATAAAATAGTGATAGTGGAATGAGGGAACCATGTGATACTAACTAGTGTCACTCTAATCATCTTTAACCCCCCCTCATATTGCTTGAATGACAAAAAAAACCAAAACATTGGAACATACCTGATAAAAAATTAATTACAAAGTTTAATCCTTATTAAACCTAATTAATTAATTACATTAAATTTAAGTAAAATCAATTCATAATTAGGTTTAATCCCTATTAAACTTAATTAATGTCCTTATTATATTTAATTAATATCCTTAAATCTTAATTACATTAGGTTTAAGTTAAATCAAACCCAAATTAGGTCTAATCCCTATTAGACCCGATTAATCTCCTTAAACCATAATTACATTAGGTTCAATTTAAACCAAACCTCAATTATGTTTAATCTCTATTAAATCTAATTAATCTCCTTAAGCCTTAATTACATTAGGTTTAAGTTAAATTAGATCTGAATTAGGTGTAATCCCTTGTCGCCCGCCTTTTCATCGTTGAAAAAATATATTTGATTTAAAGTAATGATTTGACTTATTGTTGCGATAGATTGTGTAAATTTTATTTAAATATGATCAATTAATATTCAGATTCGGATTTTGACTACATCTCATCAATTGAAGCTAGTGACAGTGATTTCAATTGAATTTCTATGAATTTCCTAGCAAATTTGTCATTTCCAATTTAAACCTTCCCTGTAGGATCAATATTTGGTGCTTAAATAGAAAGTCCACTATTACTTGATAACTAATAGAGCACTTTTTCTGATGAAATTCGGCCCCAAATAGATCCCAAGGTCGGTTCTCCAAGAGGTGCCTCCAAAAACTCTTCAAAAAATTATCCAAATACATTGAACCTTCTAGAAACGGGATCTACACCACCTTTGGCATCGTCGGCGCTAGTCTGGCGTTGTCTGCGCTGAGTGAAAAATCTCCGCGTTAATTTTTTCTACGCCGTCGGCGCTGAGCATTTCTTCAAAAACGTCATTTTGACTCCAATTTTCATCCTTTTATCTTTCTTTTTGCTTTAAGCCCTAAAAATCAACAACCTGCAAGAAAATATCAAAATGACTTTTATTAAAGTGCAATATCATCAAAAATAGGTATAAAATATGAGTCTAAAATGCATATATTTTTGGTGTATCAAAATCCCCCAAACTTACATGTTACTTGTCGTCAAGTAACTCCTTTACAACATAAAAATATGACTTATGATAAAAACCTTAACTTTTAAACTTCCATATTTTAGTTTTCCAAATATAATAGTATAACTTAAGAAAAATTGAAAACAACTTCAGTTAAAACTAAAGGTGTAAAGTTATTCAATAATTAAGTCTAAATTTCTGATCCTGTATTTCTTTCAAGAAAAATTGTAATTTGTTATATTAAAGTCACTTAGCAAATTCATATGAAAAAGAACTTCATAACACTTTATTAATAATTAAGTTAACATTCAAATAAAATATTTAGAAAATGTGTTCAAGTCTTTTTCCTTAAGTTGATTCAAGTGAAGCTAGTTTTTAATTAGGCATCTCCACAAGCTTCTCCCCATATATTTTTATTTTTATTTTTTTTTCTTTTCTTTTCTTTTCAGGATCATTTTTAATCCCCTTTTTCTTTTCTTTCTTTCTTTTCTTCTCTTTTCTTTTTTTTTTATATGTCAGGATTACTATATCTGGATAGCCTTTAATGATTTTGAACTTCACTATCCTCTTCTTAAAGTTAAAAACTTTTTATATTTCTTCACTTAACAAATTTATATTAAAGATTTCATAAAGTTTAATTCTTTTCTTTTTACATGAATCTTTTATGATTTTTAATACTTCAAAAATACAGATTTCCTTTACTAAAAATAGAAAAACATAGTCTTATTCTCTTTTACCAAATATCTTAGCTATTAGAATTAACCTTTATTATTGAAATTTTTTACTTAAATTTACTATATATTTAAAACCATAAATATAGTTATCCAAAGTTAACCTCTAATAACAAAGGTCATGTTAAATTTAAAATTTTGAAAATATAATTAAATGAGGACAAATAAAATTAACTTCTTTCTCTCTTTCTAAAAATGATTTTTCTTCTTCTTTCCCACCCCCCTCCCCCCAACTTAAATTTTTAAAAGATTTTTACATGAATGGCTTTAAAAATGAAGGGTAAAAGAAAGCATTTAACACATAAAAAAAATTTATACCTGTTGGAGATTCTGATTTTTTAACATAAATTTTGAAAATACTGTAGGTGCTAAAATGAAAACTACAAGGCTAAAAACATTAAATTGCACATAATACATATAAAATTTACTCAGAAAGAGCTAATCACAAAACAGAGCAAAGAGCTGAAAATAACAACATAACTAAACTAAATTCAAAAAATGAAAATAGTCTTCCACATAACATTTTCACATAACATAATAAACAAAGTATAAACAATATCACAAAACAAACAATACAATCACACAGTACAAACACAAACAAACAAACAAAAAGTTCACTAGTCAATATCATCTTTGTCTTCATCTACATCCAACTTTTGCTGCTGATATGGAGTAAACATAGGGTGAATATGGAACTGAACTGAATGTTCTCCCCTCAGGTATCTTATTAAAGCATCATCATAAACAACATCATACTAAATTTTTTGCTGAATCAAATCATCAGCGTGAGCATTTCTGGCTTCCATATTATACATCCTATAATCCATCTTCAAAATATCTCCCTGTTGTAACATCATCTGATCCAATAGTTCTCTGTTGCTGGGGTCATTAGAAGTAGGTCCATGAGAGATAGAAGGAATATCCCTAGAAGTAGAAGGAATATCTCTAGCCTTACTGCCAGATTTCAAGTAAACATGAGATTCAAATGACTTGATGTTTGCAGGCCCAATAGGTCTCTAAGGCTCAATCTTCTCCTCATCAGGTCTAAAATCAACTCCTGCCTGCTCACAAAGTGTGTAAATAAGAGCAGGGTGTGCCAATCCACCAGAAGTCTCTCCCAGAGCAATAGATAGAGTGTTCATATAAATAATATAACCCACATTTATGTCCATAGCTTTTTTAATACAATTGTTTAGGATGGCTCTTTCATTGGTCACCTCACTATGATGGTTCGTCGGAATCATTCTTCATGAAATAAAATAATGTCAGGCCTTTGATACTACATTTAAAGTAGTACAGGAAAAGTTAAATTTAACTCCATTTTTTTATTTTCCAAGCCCCTTTCTCACTGGTCAGAAAAGAAATAACTTCAACGAAAGCCTGATCTGTAACAGGAAAAGAATGATACTGGCATCTATACACATCTTCTACAGAATAAAACTCATTTATTTTATTTGGAGTAAATTCTACCATTTTTCCACAAACAAATACATAATCATAAGAAGCTTAAGGAAGGTTGGCATAAAATTCCATTACAATCCCAGCTATCGCATCGGCAGTAAAATAGTACTAGTTTTCCCATTATCGAGCAATAATCAAACGTTCAACTTCTCCTCTTGGATTTTTAAAACCTCGGTCATGAATTACTTTCTTATTTTCTTGCAAACTATGAAATAGAGCACTCGCTTTGAAACTAACAAATTTTTGTTCGTCATATTCTATTTTCCTTTTGCTCGATCTAGGTGCCATAGGAAATCTAGAAAATTTTGAAAAATCTGAATAAATTCTAAAATTCCAAAAATCAAAATGTTAAATATTTTAAACTTCAAAACACTATATAAGAGTTCATCAACAAAAGATTTTCTCAAAAATTTCTCAAAAAATTTTTCATATTTTTGGATCCATTTAATGTGAGTTAAATCCTTGGTGAAAATAAAAAATTTTTGGTTTAAAGTTTAGCTCTTACCTAAAGAAGATGAAATCCGAAGTCTTTTAGCCTCTAAATGCTTCAAATCCGACCACAATCAAGCCCTGGCTGCCCAAACCAAAGGTTAAAAATGACTTAAGTGTAAAAATGGTGGCCACAGTAAAATCTGTTGTAGGGTCGAGGGCGCCGTCGGCGCCGATTCCAGCGCCATCAGTGCTGAAGGCCCGAAAATTTCATATTTTGATTTTTTTAATTTTCTATCAATTTACTCCAAAATTTTAGTGTTTTAAACACAAATTTTTATCTAACAAAAATTCACAAAATAAAACAATTCACGAACATGAATTTTCATAAACAACAACAAATTAACTTTTATATATGAAAGTACACTTCTTACAAACATAATTTTTTTAATTACACAATCACACATATTAAACAAACTAATTATAAATAAGCGTCAAAATCAAGCCACAACTCTAAACGCTGTCACAAAGTTATACACACAATCAAAGTTCAAAATTCTAAAGCAAAAAAATACAAACCAAACCTAATTAAATCCACACAATCACATTAAATATATATAATTTTCTAAAATAGATAGAGAATTTAAAGTCTTCAATTATTACGCTTCTTCTTCAGTGATTTCTCCTCCTCTGATATCTCCCATAGATTGGTAATGAACATATAAGTTGTAGAAGGATCGGTACAGTAATTGATCTGTCAAATTTTCTTCGATCCACCCATTTTCTTTAAACATCTGAACTAATCCTGCTTCAAAAGTTCTAGTGTGTTCAAAAGTTTCTTTCATTCTTCAATCTAGGTGATCAAAAAGGTATTTAAGATCTTCTACTGTGTTCATAATACTCTGAAGTTCCATTTCAATTTTCTTCAATTTCTTTTCCAAAGCAAGAAAACTTCCAACTGTTGGTGGTATTAATGGAGTTGAAGCATGTGAAGATTGATCTATGACGACTTCTAATACTTCATTTCCATTTCCACAATAATTCTCTTCTATAGGATACATGGGATCCCAAGGTAATAAATTATTTTCCTAACTTTCATATAGTACTTGGGCCTGACTGAAAATTAAAAAGATTGTAGATGGATGCCCAAGTCCATAAATTGGTCCACTAGTAAGGATACCCATAATAGATTTAAATATAATAGACCCAATATTAATGGGTTTTTCCATTTGAATGCAGTAATTTAAAATAACACATTCTTTGGTGACTCTACTAATTTTCATAGTAGGGAGTACTTTTGCAGCAATAAAGAAGTGTTATTGTTTCGAAATTTGATTAAGTAATGAAGTGGAGAAAGTAACATATCCTTCATCTCACATCTCCCACATATCACTTTCTCCGTCAAAATATTATACATGTTTTGCATCAAATCTCGTGTAGGAATTAAATTTGTATAATGATAGATTGGAATGTTGTCTATCATATACAATTCATTAATCCCTACAGGAGTAAATGGTACAGCCTTACCTCGTACGAAGACAACACCTTGAGTAATTCCATGTAAGTTTACATAAATCTCTTTCACCACATGTACGACAACCATAGACATAGTGCAACACAGAACTTCCTAACGCCTTTGCAGAATGATTTTATCAATCAAACTAGTAGGATTGATCACTCCATGATTAACAAATCTTCTTTCCTCGATCAATCTCCTCTTCATAATAAATTTATCGTATAATGTTTGTGCGTTGAAACTAATAAACTTTCTTTAATTTAAAACTCCATACCTCAAAGTATTTTAGGAATTGGAAGCCATGAAATTCAAAAATAGGAAGTTACTAGGCATCCAAGGATGTTTCTAGGCATTTTTAAACTCGTCCCTGAGGTTATTATGAAGTGAAATCGCGCCAAAACCCGCCAAAAGTCATCTAAAACTGTCCAACAGCACTCAACGCCATCGGTGCTCCCGATTGGCGATGTCGGCACTGATGTCCGTTATCTAGGGCGTTGTCGGCGCCCATTCTGGCACCGCCAGCGCCAGTGTTCAAAATTGCAATTTTCATTTTTTTATTCAATTCGATTCCAAAATTTCCTCTAATACCAATATTTTACTTAATTTATAATAAAGGAAATTGTGTAGGATTATTATCTACTAATATATAGGACACATAACAAACTAAATTGTAATACATAGGATCATAAGTATGGACTGCCTCCCTCAAAGCGCTTGGTTTAACATCGTCAGCCCGACATACTATTTGGTTAGTTGGGTTGACTTAACATTAAAACTTCTTTAAATTGAGGTATGTGACGTTCATAATAATGTTTGAAACGATGCCCATTAACTTTAAATATCTTTCTAACGTTAGGTTCTATAATAACAATAGTTCCATAAGGATAAACTTTAATCACTTTAAATGGTCTTAACCATCTGGATTTTAGTTTTCCTGGAAATAATCTCAATCTTGTATTAAATAGTAGAACTTCTTGTCCAGGTTCAAATTTCTTCTTAACAATTTTCCAATCATGCCATATTTTCATTTTCTCTTTATAGATTTCACATTTTCATATGCTTCATTTCTAATCTCCTCAAGTTCATTGAGTTACAAAAACCTTTTCTCACCAGCATCCTTTAAATTAAAATTAAATTCTTTAATAGCCAAAAATGCTTTATGTTCCAATTATACTGGTAAATGACATGTTTTTCAAAAAATCAATCTATATGGGGACATTCCTATAAAATTTTTATAAGCAGTTTTGTATGCCCATAATGTAGTATCTAGTCTTGCAGACCAATCTAATTTATAAGGATTTATAGCTTTTTCTAATATGCATTTAATTTCATGATTTGATATTTCTGCTAGACCACTAGTTTGAGAATGATAAGCAGTAGACACTTTATGCATTATATCATATTTCTTGATTAATTTTTTGGTTCACTTTTTCCTGAAATGAGATCCTCCATTAGTAATGATTACTCTTGGCATTCCATATCTTGTAAAAATATTTTTAATTAAAAATTTAGAAACAATTCAAGCATCTCATCCAGGCACAGTAATAGCTTCAATCCACTTAGCCATATAATCAACAACAAGTAATATATAAAAATTTCCAAGGCATAAATGGTCCCAAAAAGTCTAATCCCCACACATAAAAAATTTTAACTTCTAATGTGTAATTTAGAGACATTTTGTCTCTTCTGGAAATATTTTCTACTTGTTGACATCTATCACATGTTTTAATATATTCATTAACATCTCCAAAAATAGTAGACCAATAAAATCCAGCTTGCAAAATTTTATATGCAGTTCTATTTATTCCAAAATGTCCTCCAAATTCAAAATCATAGAATTTTTCAATTATCTATTGAGTTTCTTTATAAGGCACACATCTTCTAATAATTAAATCTTTACATTGTTTATATAAATATGGGTGAACCCAAAAATAATCTTTCGAATCATAAATAAATTTTTTTAATTGTGGATTCTTGATATCAGGTGGTAGAATGTCACTTACAATATAATTTACTACATCAACATACCACGGTACATCCATTTCATTAATACTATATAATGTTCATCATGGAAATTTTCTAAAATTTCATTTACAAAATTAGTTAATATTTCTATTTCTATTCTAGACAAATGATCAGCTATTTGATTATCATTTCTCTTTCTATCTACCACGGTAAAATCAAAATCTTGCAATAAAAGTATCCATCTAATTAATCATGATTTAACATCCTTCTTTTGCATCAAGTATTTAATAGCAAAATGATCTGTATGCACTTTACATTTAGTTCCAATTAAATAAGATCTAAATTTATCAAAGGCTTAAACAATAGCTAACAAATCTTTTTCAGTAGTAGTATAATTAATTTTAGCATTTTTTAGAGTTTTACTAGTATAATAAATAACTTTAAAAACTTTGTCGTGTCTTTGTCCTAATAAAACCCCAAGAGCATAATCACTAGCATCACACATTATTTCAAATGGTTTCTCCTAGTTAGGTGGTACTCTTATATTGCAGTGATTAATTTTTTTCTTTAATAATTCAAATACTGTAATGCATTCCTTATTAAAATCAAATTTTGTATTATTTTCTAAAAGTTGGCATAGGGGTTTAGTTATTTTTAAAAAAAAATTTATGTAGCGCCTATAAAAACCATCATGTTTTAGAAAACTTTTCACCCCTTTAGCATTATTAGGAGGTGGTAATTTTTCTATAACTTGGATTTTTGCAAGATCTACTTCCATGAATTTTTCAAAATATTTATGCCCAAGAACAATACCTCCTACAACCATAAATTGACATTTTTCTCAATTTAAGACTAGGTTGATTTTTCCACATATCTCCAAAAATTATTCTAAATTATTAAGACATAACTCAAACAAAGTCCCAAATACAAAAAAATCATCCATAAACACTTCAATTCCATGCTCTATAAAATTGCTAAAAATTGACATCATGCATCTTTGAAATATTGCAGGTGCATTGCATAGTCCAAAAGGCATTCTACGAAAAGCAAATGTTCCATATGGACTTGTAAACATTTTATCTAGAAAGAGCAAAGGAAAGTGATCTTTTCTTGTGGCCATATTTAGTTTTCTATAGTAAATACAAATTTGCCAACTAGTTACTTGTCTTATTGGTATTAATTTGTTTTTTCTAGTTTTCTTCAACAGTCACTCCTTTCTTCGGAACACAATGAATTGGGTTTACCCAAGCACTATCTGAAATATGATATATAATTCCAACATCTAACCACTTTAAAATCTCTTTTTTAACAACTCCTTTCATTATTGGGTTTAATCTTCTCTGAGGATCTGCTTTAGGTTCATATTGTTCATCTAATTAAATTATGTGCATACAAATTGAAGGACTAATTCCTTTAATATCTGCTAAAGTTCATCCAAAAGCCTTTTTATACTTTTTCAACATCTCTATCAACTTTTGTTCCTGAATTTTAGTTAACTTAGAAGATATAATAACAGGCAATGTAGATGACTCTCCTTAAATTACATATTTTAAATGGCAGGTAATATCTTTAATTCAAGTTCAGGTTGTTTAATACTTGAAGGAATAAAATTTTTACTATCATTTTCAAGAAAGTCTAATGCTTCAAATTTGCCCTAAATATAATCTAAATCTTCTTCTTTTACATCATTTTCAGTATAAAAAATTTCTCCTTGCTTTAATTTATCTTTGAATTCATTCTTAAACTTCTCATTACTTAGATAATTAACTATTTCCATCCTGAAACATTCATTATCTTTTTATATTGCAGGATATTTCATAGCTTTTGCTAGATTAAATTTCACTTCTTGATCATTAACTCTTATCATTAATTCTCCTTTTTGCACATCTATTACAGCTCTCCCTGTTGCAAGAAATGGTCTCCTTAAAATAATGGGAATCTCTTTATCTTCCTCCATATCCAATACTATAAAGTCTACAGGGAAAATAAATTTATCCACTTTCACTAGCACATCTTCTATAACTCCTTTTAGATAAGTTATTGATCGAACAACTAACTGAAAAGTTACAGTAGTAGTGGAAATTTCTCCCAAATCCAAACGTTTAAAATTTTATAAAGGCATAAGATCGATACTCGCTCTTAAATAACATAAATTTTTTCCGTAAAAAATTTCTCCAATTGCACAAGGTATACTAAAATTACCAGGATCTTTTAATTTTTTGGGAAGCTTTTTCTGAATAATAGAACTACACTCTTCACTAAGTGCAACGATCTCATGATCTGTAAACTTTCTTTTCTTGTTTAATACATCCTTCATAAATTTAGCATAACTTGGCATTTATTCCAAAGCTTCAACAAAAGGAATATTTATCATTAACTTCTTAAGGATTTCCAAAAATTTTGTAAATTGTTTATCTTTATTCTCTGTTTCAATCTTTGAGGAAACGGAGATAATGGTTTTTCTATAGGGCTCTCTATTTTTTCATTTTCCTATTGATCATTTTCCATTTCTTCCTTTTCTTCATCAACTTCAGTTTCTCTTTGGATCCTTGTTTCAACTTTTTTTCCACTTTGTAATTGAGTAGCTTTAATTTGCTCTTTATTTTAATCTTTTGGATTAACTTCCACAGTGCTTGGAAGAATTCCAGAAGGTCTATTACTAAGTGCAGTAGCAATATTTCCTAATTGATTTTCAATATTTCTAATAGCAGCCCCTTGATTATGTATTTGATTTCCCATATTCAACATTACTTCTTCCATCATTAACTTCTTTTTCTTTAACTTGTGGGTTAGGGTTGGAGTTAAATCCCAGAGGATAATAAGGTCAAAAATTAGGATTTCCTTGATTGTTCAAAATTTTGGATGGATTCACAGAATTATTATAATTATTCCAACTAAAATTAGGATAATTTTTCCAACCAGGGATAAAATAGTTAGAATAGGGATTTTTATTTCAATTATTTATAGCATTTAAAGTTTCATAAGATGATTGAGTATCAATAATCTGTATTAATGAATTCTCCACTAATACTGGGGGTACTTGAGAATAATTCATTCCCATTTGATCAATCATTTTAGAAATAGCAGCAATTTAAGATGCTAAAGTAGACATTGTATCAGAATCATGACTACTAGCTACTCTCTTAGGATTTACCCTTTCAGAGGGCCATTGAAAATTATTAGTATTCATTTCTTCAATTAAAGAATATGCTTCATCAAAAGGTTTTAACATTAATGAACCACCCGCAGCAGCATCTATAATAGATCTCAGTGATCCTACTAAGCCATTGTAAAATGTTTGAATTATTAACCAATTTGGTAAAGCATGATGTAGGCATTTCCTAAGAAGATATTTAAATCTTTCTCAGGCTTCATATATCGATTTCCCTTCAAACTAATAAAAAGATGTAATATCATTTCTAAGTGTAGCGGTTTTCGAGGGTGAAAAATATTTAGCCAAGAATTTTTGTGATAGTTCTCCCCAAGTTCTAATAGATCCAGGTGCTAACAAATTTAACCAAGCCTTGGCTTTATCCCTTAATGAAAAAGGAAAAAGTCTAAGCCTAACAACATCATTAAACACTCTGTCATATTTAAATGTAGCATAAATTTCAAGAAAACTAGAAAGATGTAAGTTAGGATCTTCAGTTGGTGATCATCGAAACTAATTATTTTGTATCATTTGGATAATAACATGTTTAAGCTCAAATGAATTAGTAGCAACATCAGAATTTTGAATAGTCAAGTGAAGTTCATATGCTGTCGGATTTGCATAATCTTTTAAAGGTCTTTGTCGATTTTCATTTATAAGATTATCTAATTTATTTGCCATTTCTTGTAAAATTTTCATTTCACTTTGTTGTTTTTGAATTTTTCTAATAGTACGTTCTAATTCTGAATCATAAGGTATTAAACCTTCAGATCCAATATTTCGCATAAATAAATAAAGCAAGTAAAGTAAAACACTATAATAGAAATATTTCTTTTTGGATAATAGAAATATTTCTTTTTGGATTTTTAATTTTTAATTTTNATAATAGAAATATTTCTTTTTGGATTTTTAATTTTTAATTTTTTTTATTTTTTTTAATAATAATAATTATTTATGGTATATATATTATCTCTAAATTTCCAAATTTATCAAAACTATTTAATTCAACTGTTACCTTCCCCGGCAACTGCGTCAAAAACTTGATCCGACTTTTTTTTACGATAGATTGTGCAAAATTTAATTAAATATAATCAATTAATATTTGGATTCTATTCAAGTATACGTATCATTATCAAGTAATAATAGACTTTCTATTTAAGCCCCAATTATCGATCATACAGGGAAGATTTAAATTTGAAATGACAAATTTGCTAGGAAATTCACACAAAGTCATTTGAAATCACTGTCACTAATTTCAATTGTTAAGTTGTAATCAAAATTAAATTTCTAAACTATTATCAAATAAAATATGCAAAATTTAAAACAGTAAATACTAATCTATTAATTGTGTTTATGTAACGGAGATTCTTATGTGAAAAAACATCATTCCCACTACATTGAGACTATGGTAAAATGAGATGAGATAAATGTTCATAATATCTATTGTGTCAAATAGGAGCAATTTTAATTCTCTACCCTGATACAATGCATAAAAAATTATTGGCTAATCTCAGTGTTTAGTCCCTAAATTCATGGCTAGGCTAGGAGGATACCAACTCCCACTCCAGAGCTTCCACTTCCCTTCACTTGAAGATTAGCTCTCGCTTTAGTTTTTAAACACTAAGACTGAATTGAATATTTTAGTCAATCACCCTAAAGTTTCTCCAATTCTACACCCAACAAAGAATATTTCCCTATTTATTTGCACTTAATTCCATAAATGATGTTCTCCTTCATGGAATCAAATATGATCCTTACTTTGTTGTAGAACTCATACTCCATTTCCCGGATCATATGTTTCACAACACATTTTCACAGTTCAATTGGCCAGATCAAAAAGTAAAAAAAGTTCGGAGTCAAAAAATCATCACAATTTATTTTACAATTTAATATTGGCACTTTTGTATTATCTCTTCATTTCACCATATCTCAGAGTAGGGAGAAAGAGAGAGGGAACTACTTAGACTTCATGAGAAAGAAATAACAAAACACAAATTTTATATATAAAAGAAAGTTCATACAACACTGATAAATAAACAATACTTATCTAAAAACTCTTTCTCAAAGCAAATCCTTTGCAGCCCTTCCTTAGAAATGCAGGAAGAAGATAGCTCTCACTTTTAACCTTCTCCAATACTCTAACAAAAAGTTTCAAACTAAATCTCACCACAAAAACTTTAAAATATGAAAGCAAAATCACTAATTGACTTCAATATGGAAGTGGAATGGAATGATGTGGTGCAAAAAATGAAAATAGAGGAGTGAAAAATGTAGAGGAGCATTTTTTCTGATGAAATTCGGCGCCGAATAAAGCCCAAGGACGGTTCTCCAAGAGGTGCCTCCAAAAAATCTTCAAAAAATCATCCAAATACATTGAACCTTCTAGAAATGGGGTTTGCACCGCCATTGACATCATCGACGCCGAGTAAAAAATCTCTGCATTAATTTGTTATGCACCGTTGGTGCTGCCCTCACGCTGCCAGCACTGAGCATTTCTTCAAAAATATCATTTTAACTCCAAATTTCTTTCTTTTTGTTTTCTTTTTACTTTAAGCCCTAAAAATCAACAACCTGCAAGAAAACATCAAAATAACTTCCATTAAAGTGCAATATCATCAAAAATAGGTATATAATATGTGTCTAAAAATGCATATATTTTTGGTATATCATTAATAGATATTAAATTTTGAAAAGTGATGATTTAATTTTTAAAAATACGAGACCAAGCTGATCCCTTATAAATAATAGTTTAAATAAGCGAGCACAACACCATTAGTGATACATCTACCCCGAGGAATAGATATATTACTTACTAGTGTGACTCGATTAAATAAACTAAAGAATTTATGACTTCCATTTTAGTTTGTAAAAACCATTTATGTTGACCAGCAACTTCCTTTATCTAATATAAAATATTAGATAGGGTTTATATTACATGGGTTCTTAAAGCTCCCTATAGAGGCAAGCCCTATACTTAATTACATATTAAATGACTGAGGACAACTAAGAAAACTCTTGATTTATATCATAAAGTGTTGTCACTAAGAATTTCAAAGGATAGGACTTTTCAAAGATTAGACCAAGGAACGTCAAATGGGAAAGGCTCAAATTTGAAAATTTGTCAAGGAATCCAAAAGGAGAAAACTAGGGGTTGTCACAGATGCTGAGGAGAACCTCAATGACTTACCATGTTATCTTATGGTTTGACTTTAACTTTGAGAAGGAAATTATTGAATGTTTCATTCTACCAATTATTATTATTTAGGGCTTACATTTGCATGACACAATCATACAAATTTCTTGGAAAATAAGAGGATTTATGTGGTAACGAATGACAACCCCAGAATCCTAAAATAAGTTAGGGCTAAAATTATACAACATGATTATGCAAAGGGCTAAAGATAAAGTGAGGATTTATGTTGCACTATGCAAACAACCTTGAAATATTATAGCTTGTTGTTTAATTCTAAAGTAGAAATTGTTGTTGTAGATCCACTTTGTGTTGTAGAAGGCTACCCTTGTAGTTAGCTTCAAGCTCCTCGACGAAGTAGCAGTCCTAAAATCTAAAGGTTTAAAGGTTTAAAAGACAAGTTTTGTTAAATCATTATGAGGAGTTAAAGTTGATTAGAGTGACATCGATTAGATTCCCACGGTTCCCTCATTCTAGTATCAATATTTTTTTTTGAATTTACTTAGCTTAAATGACTTGTAAAGCTCATTTAAACTGGGGAGATCTTGTTAGTAACCAAGGTTTACTTCATCTGAGGGACTCTCATAAATTCAAAAGGACGTGCTGTGAAATTATATTTCAAAGGATTTAATTTAATTTTGAACATTGTTTGAATCTTTAATTTAGAAAATTTTTTATTTTATCAGCCAAGCATGCATGGTACATTGAAGCAGTAGTCAATTCTAGTAAATGAAATGACATAAAGCCAATAAAATTGTAAAGACATACCTTTGATCTTCTTGCTGCTCCCGCTGAAATATTAGAACTTGCAATATATATATAATATAATTTTTCATGAAATTTAAATAAATTGTGAGAATAGAAAAATAAGAAGAAAAATTGAAGGTGTAGTTACTAAACCCCAGGTCATAACTTGGTGGCTCGTTATCGATTTTAATGGATGATTTTCTGGATCAAATTATAGTAAATCCAATTATCCTTAAAAGTATCCAAAGGATCTAAAGATGTTGGGGGAATAACCCTAAATAACTTCTAAAATTCTTTGAATCATTTTGAGTTCATTTGAACTTATTATATTTTTCAAGAAAATCATTTGCATCTGAATTTAATTTCTGTGAAATAATACATCTTGTGCTTATTGAACATAAAATAAAAATACACAAATACATTTCATTAAAGCGTAATATCTCAAAAAATAGGTATAAAAACGTGTACATAAAACTATATATTTTAGGTGTGTCAGTCATCCAGTTCCAGCTCTACTTCACTTGAGAACATCATGGAACAGCTTTTGATCCAACAAATTGATTTTGTAAATTTGCAAAATATGATTTGACTTTTAGAAGCAAGGAATGCATATAACAATGAATATTAGTAGATTTTAATTTGATATAGCATATCAGAAGGCCATGATTAGATATTAAAGGGGTGATTAAAATGTGAAATTTATTTGTTTTTGCATTTTTAGTTATTTTCATTTTATGTTTATGTTTCTAATTCTCATCAAATCCTTTGAAATATATTGTGTTTCATTTAATATTTTAAAGCCTGTATTTTTAAAGTTAGCACCTGCAGTATACCAGAGCCCCAATTCATATTTAGAAATCCTCTACAAGTTAGTTTTATTTATATGCATTTACTATTTTCTTTCACCTAAAAAATTTTGTACTCAACATTTTTAATTACTTAAAAATTTAAGTTTGGGGGAAATAAAAATTTCCCTTAAAAAGAATTTAACTTGACCTTGGATATTAAGATTTAACTTTAAATGATTATATTTATGTTTGTAAATATTACGGTAAATTTAAGTAAAAATTTTTTAATAATGAATGTCAATTAGAAAGTTAAAGATACTTGGTATAAATAGATAATACTATGTTTTTCTATTTAAAGTAAATGAAATTGTATTTTTGAAATATTAAAAATCTTAGAGTTTTATGTAAGAAGAAAATAATCAAACTTTATGAAAAATCATCAAAACTAATATGAATTTATAAAGTAAAGAAAGGCAAAAAGTCTTAACTTTAAGAAGATGATGGTGAAGTTCAGAATTATTAAATGTTATCCAGATATATTAATCCTCACTTAAAAAAGAAAAGAAAAGAAATGATTGAAAAGATCCTGAATAAAAAAATGTGAGGAGAAGCTTGAGGAGATATCTAGTCAAAAATTGGCTTCACTAGAATCAACTTAAGGAAAAGGCTTTATTACATTTTATAAATTTATATTTCAGTATTAGAACCCTTAATATTAAATCTTTCATGAAATTTTTTTATATTGATATTCTAAGTATCCTTGATATAACAAATCACAGTTCTTCTTGAAATGATTGGAGATACAAAAATCCTAGATTTGATTACTAAGTATTCTTATACTTATAGTCTTAATATAAGTTATTAAAAGTTTTTCTTAAATTATATGATTTTATTTATAAAACTAAAGTATAGAAGTTTATAAGTTAATCTCTATCCTAAGTCATATTTTTATATAGTAAAAGTCACTTGAGGACAAGTAACATTTAAGTTTGCGAGATTTTGATACACCAAAATAATTTGTTATTTTAAGTATACATTTTATGCTTATTAGTGGTGATAATGTAATTTAAAGAAGGGTATATTAATGTTTTTGTTGTAGGTATATCAATTTTAGGCATTTGAAACAAAAGTAGCAAGCTTAGATCCAAACTAGAGAACTTTGTGATTTTTGCGCCTAAGGCACCAGAACTGGTGCCCGAGGCGCCAACTTATAGAGAGCTAGTGCCTAAAGCACCAGAACTAGCATTAGAGGTTCCGTTATACATAGGAGTGGCACTTGAAGCACCAAAATCAGTGTCTGAGGCACCAAAACCCAAAACCGCTCAGACTTAAGTAACTTGGCGCCTGAAGCACTGAATCAGTGCCTGAAGTGCCAGGGATAAAATGTGATGGATTAAGGTGGTTCAAGATGAATTTTGAGTGGATTTTGAGGGCTTAAAATGATTTAAACGCCCCATGGAGTGATTCAATGCATATAGACACTTTGGAAGGCTCTTTTAATGAAGGGATATGTCTCTTGAATGAATGGACATGTATTTTAGGATTCAAAATGTGTGGCTTTTGAAGAGAATTTGGGAGGGAATTTTGATTTTTTTTTGAGAGGTGGCGACCCTAATTAAAAAGAGAGGGGTTCTGGGGTTAGAAGAGACAGGCGAGAGAGAGAGAGTTTTGTGATGGCCTGAGAGAGAGTAAGGGACTTAGAGATTTTCTTCTAGGGTTGTAAAAGGAAAGGGAAAGTAAGAGATTTCTACTTCATTATACTTCTAAGAGAGAATTGAGAGTACTTGTAAAAAGCGAAAGTGTTTAAAGAGAACTTCTAGGGATTTTCTTGGGAAGGAGTGTGAGATAAGTTGTCTTTTTTTCTTTATTTTGTAAACTTATTTTTATATATGAAATCTGTGTTTTGTTGTTTCCTTCTCATGAATTATGAGTAGTATTCTTTATCTTTCTCCCTACTATGAGACATGAATTTGTGAAGAATTGATTTTGTTTTATACGTTTTTGAATGTCAATAATTTGTGATGATTTAAACTCTGATTTTTATTTAATTTTCGATCTGGCCAATTGAAATGTTAAAATATTTTGAGAAACATATGATCTAAAAAGGATATGATTTATACAACATGGTGAGAGTCACATTCAATTCTATGGGTGAGAATGTAATCCATGGGGTTGAGTGCAAATAAATAGGGAAATATACTTTATTGGACACAAAATTGGAGATTTTAAGGTGACAGATTAAAATCCTCAATTCGGGCTAGTTGATTGGAAACTAATGCGAGATTGTTAGCCCCAGGGTGACGTAGAAGTGGGAACTATAGAGTGAGAGCTGGTATCCTTCCAACCTAAGCACAAAATTTGGGACCAAACTTTGTATTATTCTATATTCTTTATACACTTGAAAGAGGATAAAGAATATGATTGCTCCTATTTGACACAATATAATTTTAGATTGGTCACAGAAACTTTGTTTATTTTTTATAAGTTTACTTTGAAGTTTAGCAAATAGTTTAGTTAACTTAGTTCTTTTAATTGTATTTTATTTTGTATAAACTCAATTACTTTAGATT
The DNA here is from genome assembly GCA_003013225.1 of Phalaenopsis aphrodite. Lineage (NCBI taxonomy): Eukaryota > Viridiplantae > Streptophyta > Magnoliopsida > Asparagales > Orchidaceae > Phalaenopsis > Phalaenopsis aphrodite. The sequence continues at coordinate 77,534 of NEWO01001255.1, forward strand.
TGAATTTCGTACTTAAGTCTTGTAGTTTGAATTTTGTGTTTTACATTATAGCTACAAGAATTTCCAACTCCCTGTAGGATCGATACTTAGGACTTCATTAGATCCCTTTATTACTTAAGCGATAGGTATACATGTGTTATTATTACGGGTTTGACAGTTTAAAGATTTTAAAAGATAAAATTATTTTTGCTGAAAGTTATTTTTAATTGGGATTGAATTATATATTTATTATAACTGTTGCCGTGTGTGTTTTGTAATATTAAAAAAATATTTACAAAAGTAACACACATCAAACCGCGCATCAACAAGCGTCGACAAGCTCAATAAAATCTTGAATTTTATGAAGAAAAAATGACACTAGTCCACAAAAAATTGGTTCCCCCTAAAACATTTCAAATCGGGGAATTTATTTTCTTACTCCAAAGACCTATCCCCGCTCACCCTAAAAATTAGTGGAAAATTGGAACCAATGTGGTAGAATTTGTATGTTATTGAAAAGAAATATAGAGGAGGATCATATCAATTGGTTGATTGTCGGGGATAAAGAATTTTAGCTCTGATCAAAGGGCGATATTTAAAAAAAATATTATGCAACATAAAAAATAATGACTCATTTGTAAACTAAGGAAAATTAATAATAAAATGAATATGATTTTCTTTCAATATTGCCTTTTTGAGATTTCCTTCTTGCTCATTAAACAGAAGTTTGTGGGCATGAATTTTTAAAATAAATTGAATGGATCCTGAAACAAAATTTCTCAATTTAAAATTAATAAAATGAACTAAAATTAGGTCTGACATGTTTACATTAACTTGTTAATTGCAGGGAAAATTGTCAAATAATAGGCTTTTGTTCACTTTTCAAAGTGGTCTAAGTTTGGCACTAGACTGACGATGCATTGAAAAAGGATCAAGAATTTATTTTGATTTTGATCTGCTATAAGTTGAGTTATTGTATAATGGACCGTTGCTGTCTATTGCCAATATAGAAGAAGCAAAGGGCAAATTACATTTACTAAAATTCAAAACCCCACAACAAGGTATCATTAAAGAAAAAGTGAAACAGTCAGGACAGAAATGAAAAATCGACGTTGGAAAGTTGAAATTAGTGGTAGTTGTTGCTGCTCAAGGGGTTGTAGAAGCATCTGTTGCTGGGGTCAATAAGAAAATATCAGGATTGACTCGGACTCAAAGACAAAACCATAACAAATAACTCAAAAGGCTCGAAGAAAAAATAACAACAAGACAAAGAGCCTATGAATAAGGACGATGAAGAATTTAAATTTCCAATTCCAGAATATACACTCGGAGAAGTATATCTTGTCTTAGGTGTTGGAATATTGGATCTTGAAGAAGAAGCAATAGAAAGGATTTCGTTTTCACCAAGTCCATATGTGGCGGTTCTTGACCTTAGAACATCAGAAGAACCAACTGATAGATAGATCATTTCTGAAGAAGAGCTGAAGGGCATTCAAACTTTCAAACAACATTATTTTGAAAAACCTAAGTATGTCGATGGTTGTTCAATCAACATACTTGAAGGTATTCAGCTAGTCACTAAAGTTTTTAATGAAAATGAACATGCAGCTATTGTCGAGCATGTGATAGAAGCACGCGACCATGGATGAGAGGGATATTTAAAAAATAGAAGTTACTCACAACCTAATAAATGGATACGAGCCAAGGGGCAAGTAACTATTCAATGTGGATGTTGTTACAATTATGCAAAAGAAAAAGATGGGAACCCTTCGGGAATCTTACAACGTAAACAAGTAGATTAGATGCCTACAATAATCATCTAAATCATCAAGCGACTGGTGGCTTGGAACATAATGCCACCCAGTTGTATTCCTGATATTTGTATTATTAATATCTATGAAGAGAGTGATTGCACCCCGCCACACATTGATATTCATGATTTTGAAAGACCTTTCTGTACATTATCACTACCGAATAGATGCACTATCTTGTATGGGAAAGAAATACATAACATAGGTCCAGGAGAATTTAATGGTTCCTATCAAATTCCCCTCCCGCAAGGATCAGTGTTAATCCTATAGGGAAAAGGAGCTGACGTGGCTAAACATTGCATACCATGTTTGAGCAGACAACGAATCTCAATAACATTATGGAGAATGTATCCTAAAAAGCACCTGTTGGATATAAATCCATACCAGAGCTCAAATGACTTCAACCTCTGAAATTACCATGACCCTTTGAAAATCCAAGCACCCGAGAAATACTTTACAAAACTTGTTTCTGACAGTATCTCAGGATGCAAGATATTTGTGGTAGGTCTAGTAATGTTCAAGGTTGCTAATATGACAAGAAGACATATGATAGTTTTGTTATGACATTTTGATAAACCCTTTTGTCATGATATTTCATTTATGAATAGTTATGTACTGCTAATGTATCATGTTTCACTGTACATACTATACATTTTCTTTTGTAATAAAATGAAACTCTAGTTTTAGTACAAGTAACAAAAAAATATCTCACCTATCACCAATGCTTGTGTAGGTCCAAAAATGCCAAAATGAATATATGCAGGTAAAAATGACATAATTCAAAAAAAAAATTCAAATTCTATGCTGTGAAATAAGAATTGTATCTTTACTTGCAAAATCAAATCCCCATAGAAAGTTCACACATCTCTCTTGTTATTGGATGCACGACCACTCTAACACTGAATTATGGCTTTCCCTTAACTCTTCCTTTGGGATATGATATTATTCTCCTAGTATTCCTTCCCGAAACCCACATTTGACATCTTCTTTGATGGAATATGACATCCACTCTCTGTCTCTCTCTCTTGTTATTGGAAGTAAGACCTTCCTGACACAGAATTAGGGCTTTCCTTTAAATTTTCCTTTGAGATTGGATATAAGCCTCCTTGCATTCCTTCCCAAAACTGACATTTGACATCCTTAAGAGATGGTATAAAACCTCCTTTGATGGAATATGGTATCCACTCTCTCTCTTATTTTTGGATGTAAGACCATCCTGATATGGAATGATGGCTTTCCTTTACCTTTGGGATAGGATATAAGTCTCGTTGCTTTCGTTCCCAAGATCGACCTACCAAAATTTAACACTTTTAAGTAATAATATAAGAGCTTCTTAAGTCGAATATGGCATCTAATTTCTCCAGTACAATTGGGTTTAAAACCCTTATGACATGGAACCATAGCTTTCCAATAGTTTACTTGCTCCATATGATTTGTTTTCATTGTTCGTGACATTCCACTCTCCAAAAAACATTAAAATTGAAAATAAAATACTTGACATGATATGATTTCATTCTTCTTCAAAACCCCGGACTAAAATCCAAGAGTTTTTTTTTGGTTTGACATAATGCCTAGCTAAAACTTTGTTATAACTCCTCCAAAAGATTCCCTAGGCATATAGAAGAGCTTCGCAATCAAAATTGGGTATTCTCGAGAACTCCAAACCAGTGTTAGGTCAAATCGTGGTTGGTTTTCATTAAGGATATATCTAGGCTCAACATCACTCCAAATTGAGCAAGGGAGAAGCTTCACAAGAGCACAACAACCAATCCAGACAAGCTCGATTGAAGCCTCACCTCTCGAGACCAGGTATGAGCTCTTAACCCTAATTTTGGGCTCAGATTTCACACATTGTGAAGAGAACAATCAATCCAAAAAGATATAACTGTATGGATTGATTTGTCTAGTCAAGATAAAGCTCTACAAACAAATTTCGTCCAAATTCCTACATAAATGAGAGAGATCTTGGTGTTCAAAGTTGAATGGATCTTTATTTATCGTCCCACAGGGACAATGAATTGATGTCGTTCATTTTTGTGAATAAAAAATGAACGGATCTGATTTACTCTGACTGATAATCTGTTCATAAAAAAATGGATTAAACCATGGGCTACGTGGTTGTCTGTGTGGAAGTACATACAATCAAACTGCGTCGTGTGAAATTTGATGGATCTGAGGATAGTGTTGGCATCCATGCAGATTAATAGAAAATTAAGGATTTAATAAATATAGAAAATACCTAAAATCTTTAAAAATACATAACTTGACATAGAAAAATCAAAAGAAACAAAATAAAAATATCCCTGGATTCAATAAAGAAAGGGGAAAATTATAAAAACAAAATCTAAAATTATTTAATTGTATTTAATTTTTAAATAATTAATTACTCTCCAGAGTAATTTAATTATTAAAAATTATAAATAAATCATAAAATAATGAAATTTTTAGAGGATGATCTTTTCACTCTTGGGGATATTCTGTGATTTTTCCAAGGTTAATAAAGGTCTCTGAAGTGAAATTCATTAATTTTCATAAACTTTGTAATTATTTTTTTAATAATTATAAAAATCAAAGAAATTGGAAATTAAAATTGTAGATGGCTAGAAAATTTAGGGTGACAATTTTAAACCTCAAAATGATAATTTTTAGCCTTTGAAAAATTTAAAATGACATTGCTTCTTAAGGATAAACTTGTAAATTTTTAAATTTACATTTAAAAACCCTAAAATCCCTTAGGTTTGAACATTTGCCTTGGATGACCTATATGATTGATCCAATCTCCTAGGTTTGATTTCCACTTTGTGCTTTAGGTGAAACATTAATTAGCATCGGGTATAGTCACCCTTTCAAGACTGTTGGGTCTGACCCATACACACACAAATCAAAACCCCAAATTTTGGGTTCAAAATAAATGAACCCACATAACATTTAGGTCTACTCCTTATTAAACCTAATTAACCTCCTTAAACCTTAATTCTATTAGGTATAAGTCAAATCAAATCATACTTAAGTTTGATCCCTTTTAGACCTAATTAACCTTATTAAACCTTAATTACATTAGGTTTAGGTAAAATCAAATCATACTTAGGTTTAATACTTATTAAACATAATTAATCTCCTTAAACCTTAATTACATTAGGTTTAAGTCAAATCAAATCATAATTAGTTTTAATCCCTATTAGACCTAATTAATCTCCTTAAACCTT
>NEWO01001255.1:82554-94544 GCA_003013225.1 Phalaenopsis aphrodite
CTTTAGTTTTAAGTGAAATTATGCCCTAATTAGGTCTAATCCATATTAGACGTAACTAATCTCCTTAAACCTTAATTACATTAGGTTTAAGTCAATCAAAACATAATTAGTTTTAATCCCTATTATACCTAATTAACCCTCTTAAACCTTAATTACATTAGGTCTAAGTCAAATCAAATCATACTTAGGTTTAATACCTATTAAACCTGATTTATCTCCTTAAACCTTAATTATATTAGCTTTAAGTCAAATCTAATCATAATTAGGTTTATTCCTTATTAGACCTAAGTAATCTCATTAAACCTTAAATACATTATGTTTAAGTGAAATAAACCCTAATTAGGTCTAATCCCTATAAGACTTAATTAACCTTCTTAAAGTTTAATTTTATTAGGTTTAAGTAAAATCAAATCATAATTAGATTTAATCCTTATTAGAATGAATTAACTTTCTTAAACCTTAATTTCATTCGGTTTAGGACAAATCAAATCATAATTAGGTTTAATCCTATTAAACCTAATTAATCTCCTTAAACCTCAATTACATTAAGTTTAAGTTAAATGAACCCCAAATTAGGTCAAATCCCTATTAGACCTAATTAATCTCCTAAAAACTTAATTACATTATGTTTAAATTAAAGCAAACCTCAATTAGTTTTAGTCCCAATTATACCTAATTAATCTCCTTAAACCTTAAATTACATTAGGTTTAAGTTAAACCAAACCTCAATGAGGTTTAATCCCTATTAAACCTAATTAATCTCCTTAAACCTTCATTACATTAGGTTTATGTTAAATTAAATCCTAAGTAGGTCTAATCCTTATTAGACCTAATTAACCTTCTTAAATCTTAATTATATTAGCTTTAAGTTATCTTAAACTCTCTTTAGGTCTAACCCATATTAGACCTAATTAATCTAATTAAGTCTTACTTACATTAGGCTTAATTAACCCTAAACCAAATTAGGTATAACATAAATTAGATCTAATTAAACTAAATTCAACCTTACTTACATTAGACTTAATTAACCTACAAACTCTAATTAGATCTAAGCTAAATTAAACCTAATTAATCTAACTAAACCTTACCAACATTAGGTTTAATTAAACCCTAAACCATAACTAAGTCTAACTTAAGTTAAGCTTAAAAGATCCATTAAACCATTTCAATCCTTAGATTAAATCCACATTGAATCTAAACCTACTTAAATCTTAGGTTCAAACCACATTGAACTAAAGTACACTTAAATCTTTAGTTTCAACTTACATCAAACCTAAGTAAAGCTAAACCCTTAAGTTCAATCTATATTGAACTTAAGTCAACATAAATCTTATGTTCAATTCATATTAAACTAAGCCAATTCAAAACGAATCTTAGGTTTATCTATATTGAACCTAAATCAAGTTAAACCATCTTAAACTTTAGGTTCTACCCACATTGAACCTAAATCACTTCATACCTTAAGTCCTACCTATGTTAGACTTAAACCATCTTAAATTTTAGGTTCTACCGACATTGAACCTAAACAACTTCATACCTTAGGTCTTGCTAAAATTTGACCTAAAACTATCTCTAATCCTTAGGTTCTACCCAAATTGAACTTATGTAATATTAAAACAAGTCCTACCTACATTAAACTTAAATATCTTGAACTTTAAGATCTATCTACATTGAACCTAAACCCTTTCATACCTTAGGCTCTAACTAAATTGGACCTAAAACCATCTTAAACCATAGGTTTCATCTAAATTGAACCTAAGCTATCCTTAGGTTCTAACGACATTAAAGCTAAATTATTTGGTCTCAATGAAACTTTTTTAGTCATAACCGACAATCATATCTAAAATAGATCACACAATGAATAAAAAATTAATTGACAAATGAAATTAAACTCATTAAAACTTAAATTTGAACCTAAAATTATAACTTAAACATCAGTGTTTAAATCTACAAAGATTTCTTGGACGTCATAATTTATGATTGTTGAAAAAAATCTTCTGTTTCTGATTTAAACATTTTTCAAACTAGGTATATTTGAATACCCGTACAGCCCCTGGAACGACAAAGCCATAGAAATCTTACCGGGATGTCTAAAAATTATTTAACCAATTAAATAAAAAAATTTAGACATGATTTCATGCTAATCGTGTTCTCTTTAGTAGGTTTATTGGAAAAATGAAACAAATTACGCTTTTAATTTACTTTACATGTTATTAGGTTGTCCTAACTCTATCTTACAGGGACGACATTGTGATGTGAAATAGGTGAACCTCAAAGTAACAAAACAACAAAATTAAACGACATAAATAAGACATAAACAAAATAAAATGACAAAATAAAATTAAACAAACTGACATTAACAAAAATAAAATGACAAAACAAAACCTCTAGGGTAGAATCAGATTCCTAGAAATTATTACCCTTAGCTCAAACATTGATGTTTCTTTCCTTGATCTTGATACTAAAAATTTTTTAAAGAACAAGTGTTAACGTTAATCAGAAGTTTTCTTAGGCAACCTTAATTGTTTAAGATATAATTAACTATAAGAGATTGCTTCTATAGGAGAATAAAGAACTTGGAATAGGTAATATACCACAATCTTTGGTTATTAAGTTTTTCCTGTAGTTTTCCTTATACGAGAATCTTAGGAATTGGATATTCTAGAATTTTCTCTATAATGTTCATCAAAATGAAAATTATTCTTATAATTCCTTTTTCTACAATTTCTATTAGCCCTTTTCTTTCATTCTTCGAGTTTCTTAAAATCTGTGAATTCTTCACATAATTCAAAAGAATAAGTCACTTGGAGAATAGGGCAATATAATAGATAAATAGAGTGGTAACTCCTTAACAATAATGACACCGCCAATTTATATTCAATATTAGGGAATTTTTTGTGACGACAGCGATAGGTCCGGGCAACGACAAGAGAATGGTGACTCCGTTGGGGACTATTTCTCTCTCTCCTCATCTCTCGTTAAATCATTGGTTCTCCATTTTGAAAAATAAGATCATTTTCCAAATTTAAATCTTTGAGGAGTTATTCATGATAAACCTCTCATAATGATAAGACAAAACAACATAATATAATAATTTCCCAATTTATAAAATGAGTCTATATTAAGTTTTGACATCTTATTCTCTTAAATTTTCGGAAACGCAGCAATGGATTCCTGATACACCAAAAATATATGCATTTTTAGACCCATATTTTATACTCATTTTTGGTGATATTGCACTTTAATTGAATGTATTTTTAATGTTTTATTGTAGGTTGTTAATTTTTAAGACTTAGAGCAAAAAGGAAACAAAAAGGATTGAATTTGGAGCAAAAATGGAGAAGTTAAAAATTTGTTCAACGTCGACCGTGCCATTTGACAGAAACTTGGGATTTAATTATGGGCCTTTGGCACCGACGGCGCCAAGATGGGCGTCGACGGCACTAGTGCCAATGGAAGCCCTGTTTCTAGAAGATTCAACAAATTTGGATGCTTTTTGAAGAGTTTTTGGATGCACCTATTGGAGAACTGACCTAGGCTCTATTTAGAGCTAAAATTTGATCAGGAAACCCCCCCTTTGCACCATTTCAAATTCCTCCACTCATTTCAGTTTTCCTCTACACACAGCTACATTCTACGCCTTTCCACACCATTAGTTAGTTATTGTTTTTATAGCTTTGAGTTTTTGTGGTGAGTTTAAGTATGAATTCTTCTCTAAGAAGTGTTGGAGAGGAAGAGAAGTGAGAGATTTCTTCTTCCTACAGTTCCTAAGAGAGGCTACGAAGGATTTACTTAGAGAAAGAGTTTCAGATGAGTGTTGTTTGTTTATTATTGTTGTATGAACTTTTTGTTATATATGAAATTTGTGTTTTTTTGTATTTTTCTCATGAAGTCTGAGTAGATTCCCTTATCTTTCTCCCTACTCTGAGATATGGTGAAATGAAGAGATAATGTGGATGTGTCAATATTAAAATTTAAAATAAATCATGATGGTTTTTCAACTCCACTCTTAATTTACTTTTCAATGTGGCCAATTGAATTGTTAAAGTATGTTGTGAAATATATGATCTGGGAAATAGAGTATGAGTTCTAAAACAGCGTGAGAATCACATTTAAGTTCATGAAGTAGTATTTTGTTCAAGGAATTAAGTGCAAATAAATAGGGAAATATACTTTGCTAGATGTAGAATTGGAGATTTCTAGGGTGATAGACTAAAAATCCCCAATTCGATCTTAGTGTTTAAAAACTAAAGCGAGAGTTAGCATTTAGAAGAAGGGAAGTGGGAGCTCTGAAGTTGGAGCCAGTATTCTCCTATCCTAGCCATAGATTTAGGGACTAAACATAAGATTAACCAATGATTTTCTATAACACTAAATCAGGGTAGAGAATTAAATATGCTCCTATTTGACACAATACATATCTAAACCATTTATCTCATCTCATTTCACCAAAAACTCATTGTACTGAGAAAGATGGTTTTTTATATTAGAAAACTTCATCACATAAATATAGTTTAGTAGTTATTAATTTTAAACCCAATTTTTAAATTTTGGAAGTAGTAAATAATTTAGTTTTGATAGTATCTTAAACATTCAAAATTAGTGACAGTAATTTAGATTAATTTCTGTGAATTTTCTAGTTGATTTATCATTTCAAATATAAACATTCCTCGTGGGATCAATATTTGGGACTTAAGAAAGTTTTATATTACTTGATAACGATACTTATACTTGCATAGAATCCCAACTTTAAGTGTTTAACGTTATTATTCAAAAAATATTATATCAAGTTTTTAGCATCGTTGCAAAGTAAAGTCAACTTTATAAATTTTACATAACTATATTTTTTGGGATCAAGTATTTGGGGCTGTTGCCGAGGAAGGTAACGTTAAAATAAATAGATTTGGTAAATTAAGAAAATTTAGAGATAAAAATATACAAAATACAAAATATCAAAAAAATATAAAATCCAAAAATATATAACTATTAGTTAAGAGTATTTTTAAGAAATTTTCCTTAGCTTATTATATTTATTTATGTGAAAAATTGGATCTAAAGGTTTAGTACCTTACGATTCAGGGTTAGAATGTACTATTAGAAAAATTTGAAAACAACAAAAAGAAATTAAAATTTTGAATAAAATGGTGAAAACCTTTGATAATCAAATAAATAAAAATCGACAAAGACCGTTAAAAGATTATGTCAATCCAACAACATATGAACTTCACTTAACTATTTAAAAGTTTGATGTTGTTGCTAATTCATTTGAACTTAAACTACTATTATCCAAATGGTACTAAATAATCAGTTTGGAGGAACTCCTATTGAAGATCGTAACTTACATCTTGCTAGTTTTCTTGAGATTTGTGCTACTTTTAAATATGAGTGTCTAATGATATTGTTAGGCTTAGACTTTTTTCTTTTTCATTAAGGGATAAAGCCAAAGCTTGGTTGAACTCATTAGCACCTGGATCTTTCAGAACTTGGGGAGAATTATAACTAAAATTCTTGGCTAAATATTTTCTACCCTTGAAAACTACTAAGCTTAGAAACGATATTACATCTTTTTGTTAGTTTGAAGGGCAATCGATATATGAAGCCTGAGAAAGATTTAAGGATCTCCTTAGAAATGTCCACACTATGCTTTACCAGATTGGTTAATAATTCAAACTTTTTACAATAGATTAGTATGAACACTTAGATCTATTATAGATGTTGCTACAGTTGGATCTCTAATGTTAAAATCTTTTAATGAAGCAAACACTTTAATAGAAGAAATGAGTACTAATAATTTTCAATGGCCCTCTGAAAGGGTAAATCCTAAGAGAGTAGTTAGTATTCATGATTTGATGCAATGTCTATTTTAGCATCTCAAATTGCTGCTACATTAAAAAAGATTGATTAAATTAGAGTGAACTATTCTCAAATACCATCAGTATTAGAGGAAAATTCACTATGACAGATAATTGATACTCGATCATCTTATGAAACTTTGAATGCTATTAATAATCAAAATAATAAGCCTTATTAAAATTATTACAATCCTAGATGGAAAAGTCACCCTAATTTTAGTTATAATAATTATAAAAATTTAATGAACCTCGGGAAATTTAAATAACCAAGGAAATCCTAATTATCGACCTTATTATCCTCCTAGATTTTACTCTAACTCTAAGCCACAAGTTAAGGAAATAAAGTTAACGATGGAAGAGGTAATGTTGAATATGGGAAATCAAATATAAAATCAAGGGGCTGTTATTAGACATATTGAAAATCAATTAGGACATTGTGCTACTACACTTAGTAACAGATCTTCAAGAAATCTTCTGAGTACTGTAGAAGTTAATCCTAAAGATCAAAATAAAGAACAAATTAAAGCAATTCAATTATGAAGTGGAAATGAAGTTCAAACAAGAATCCAAAGAGAAATAAAAGTTGATGAGGAGAAGGAAGAGATGGATAGTGACCATAATGAAAATGAGCAAACACAAGTTCCTTTAGAAAAACCATTACTTTCATTTCCTCAACAACTAAAACAAAAGAATAAAGATAAACAACTTACAGATTTTTTAGAAATCCCATTGAAGCTTTGGAACAAATGTCAAGTTCTGTGAAATTTATGAAACATATACTAAATAGAAAAAGGAAGTTTGTAGTGCATGAGACTGTTGCACTTAGTGAAGAGTGTAGCGATATTATCCAGCAAAAGCTTCCTAAAAAGTTTAAAGATCTTGGTAGTTTTACTATACCTTGTGAAATTGGTGAAAAGTTTTATGGAATATCCTTATGTGATTTAGGAGCAAGTATCAATCTTATGCCTCTATAAATTTTTAAACATTTAGATTTAGGAGAGATTTCCCCTGCTATTGTAACTCTTCAGTTAGCTGATTGATCAACCACTTATTCTAAAGGAGTTATAGATGATGTATTAGTAAAAGTGGATAATTTTTTTCACTGTAGACTTTATAGTATTAGATATGGAGGAAGATAAAGAGATTCCTATTATTTTTGGGAGACCATTTATTGCAATAAGGAGAGCTGTGATAAATGTGTAAAAAGAAGAATTAATAATTAGAATTAGTGATCAAGAAGTAAAATTTAATATTGCAAAAGCTATGAAATATCATGTAATAGATAAAGACATTGAATGTTTTAGGATGGAAGTTATTAATTGTCTAAGTAATGAGCAATTTAAGAAAGAGTTTAAAGAGAAATTAAAGCAAGAAGAATTTAGTGAAAATGAGGATGAAATAAAAGAAGAAAATTTAGATTATATTTAGGACAAATTTGAAACTTTAGATTTGTTGGAAAATGATAATAAAAATCTTATTCCTTTAAGTATTAAACTAACCTGAACTTGAATTGAAAGTATTACCTACTCATTTAAAATATATATTTTTAGGAGATTCATCTACATTGCTTGTTATTATATCTTCTGAGTTTACTAGAATTTAAGAACAAAAATTAATAGAAATGTTAAAAAGATATAAAAAGGCTTTTGGATGGACTTTAGCAGATATTAAATAATTAGTCCTTCAATTTGTATGCACAGAATTTTATTAGGTGAACAATACAAACCTAAAGCTAATCCTTAGAGGAGATTAAACACAATAATGAAAGAAGTTGTAAAAAATGAAATTTTAAAATGGTTAGATGCTGGAATTATATATCCTATTTCAGACAGTGCTTGGGTAAGCTAAATTCACTGTGTTCTAAAGAAAGGATGAGTGACCGTTGAAGTAAATGAAAAAAATGAATTAATTCCAATAAGACAAGTTATGTGTTGGCGAATTTGTATAGATTATATAAAATTAAACTTGGCCACCAAGAAAGATCACTTTCCTTTACCCTTTCTAGATCAAATGTTGGATAGATTGGTTAGAAATAAATATTACTGTGTTTTAGATGGATATGCCAGTTATCATCAAATTCCAATTGCTCCTGAGGATCAAGACAAGACAAGACAACATGTACAAGCTCTTATGGAACATTTGCTTTTCATAGAGTGACTTTTGGACCATACAATGCACCTGCAACATTTCAAAGATGTATGATGTCAATATTTAGTAATTTAATTAAGCAAGGAATGGAAGTATTTATGGATGATTTCTCTGTATTTGGGATTTCATTTTAATTATGCTTAAATAATTTAGAAAAAGTTCTAGAATTATGTGAAAAAATCGACCTAGTACTAAATTGGGAAAATTATCAATTTATGATTGCAGGAGGAATTGTACTTGGGCATAAAATTTTTGAAAATGACATGGAAGTAGATCCTGCAAAAGTTAAAGTTATTGAAAAATTACCACCACCTACTATGGTCAGAGGGGTAAGAAGTTTTCTAGAACATGCTGGTTTCTGCAGGCGTTATATAAATTTTTTTTTCAAAAATAACTAAGTCATTATGCTAACTTTTAGAAAAAGATACGAAATATAATTTTAATGAGGAATGCATAAAAGCATTTAAATTATTGAAAAAAAAATAATCACTGCACCTATAATATTATCACCTGATTGGGAAAAACCATTTGAAATAATGTGCGATGTTAGTGATTATGCTATTGGGTTGTTTTAAGCAAAGGCACAACAAAGTTTTTAAAGTAATATATTATGCTAGTAATACTATGAATGATGCTCAAATTAACTACATGACTACTGAAAGAGGGTTATTAGTTATTGTTTATGCCTTTGATAAATTTAGACCTTACTTATTTGGAACTAAATGTGGAGTGCATACAGATTATTCTGCTATTAAATACTTAATGCAGAAGAAGGATGCTAAACCAAGGTTAATTAGATGGATACTTCTATTGCAAGAGTTTGATTTTTATGTAGTTTATAGAAAGGGAAATGACAATCAAATAGCTAATCATTTGTCTAGACTAGAAAAAGAAATATTAACTAATTTTGTAAATGAAATTTTAGAAAATTTCCCTGATGAATAATTATATAGTATGTATGAAATAGATAGATCGTGGTACACTGATATAGTAAATTATATTGTAAGTGATATTCTACCACCAGATATTAAGAATCAAAAATTAAAGAAATTTATATATAATTAAAAATTTTATTTTTTGGATGACCCATATTTGTTTAAACAATGTAACGATCTAATTATTATAAGGTGTGTGCCTTATGAAGAAACTTAACAAATGGTTAAAATATGTCATGATTTTGAATTTAGAGGACATTTTGGAATAAATTGAAGTGCTTATAAAATTTTGCAAGCTGGATTTTATTGGCCTACTCTTTTTAGAGATGTTAATAAGCATATTAAAACATGCAATCGATGTCAGCGAGTAGGAAATATTTCTAGAAGAAATGAAATGCCTCTAAATTACACATTGGAACTTAAAATTTTGGCCTTCATTTGGAAACTTATATATATTACTTATTGTTGATTATATGTCCAAATGGATTGAAGCTGTTATAGTACCTAAATGCGATACTAAGAGTGTTTCTAAATTTTTAAATAAAAATATTTTTACAAGATATGGAATGTCGAAAGTAATTATTACAGATGGAGGATCTCATTTCAAAAATAAGAGAATCAAGAAATTGATAAAGAAATATAATATTATGCATAGATTCTCTGCTACTTATCATCCTCAGACTAGCTGTCTAGTAGAAATATTGAATCGTGAAATAAAACGAATTTTAGAAAAAACTATAAATCCTTATAAATTAGATTGTTCTACTAGATTAGATACTACATTATGGGCATACATAACAGCTTATAAGACTCTTATAGAAATGTCCCCATACAGATTTATTTTTGGAAAAAAACATGTAAGTTACTAGTATAATTGGAGCATAAAGCATTTTGGGCTATTAAGGAATTTAATTGTAATCTAAAAGTTGCTGGTGAGAAGAGATTATCGCAACTCAATGAACTTGAGGAGATCAGAAATGAAGCATATGATAACGCAAAAATCTATAAGGAGAAAATGAAAATATGGCATGATCAGAAGATTATTAATAAAAAGTTTGAACCTGTATAAGAAGTTCTATTATATAATACAAGATTGAGAATATTTCCAGGAAAACTGAAATCCAGATGGTTATGACCATTTAAAGTAACTAAACTTTATCATTATGGAAGGGATCCTAAAACTTGAAAGATATTTAAAGTTAATGGGCATCGACTGAAACATTATTATGAAGGACGCATACCCTAATTTAAAGAAGTTTTAATGTTAAGTCAACCTAACTAAACTAATGGTATGTCGGGCTGACGTCGTTAATCCAAGAGCTTTGTGGGAGGTAACCCATATATAAATTTATATATCTATATATTACTATTTTGTTAATAAATGTTTTTATGTATTAGGAAATAATAGTATTTTTAAGTCCTGCACAATTTTATATATCATAAATTAAGACAAATATTGGCATTGGAAGAAAATTTAGAATCAAATTGAACAAAAAAATTTCAGATGCGAATTTGGCCTCTAACGCCGATGACGTCCGACTAAAGGACTATGGTGCCGACAGCGCCATCGGGAGCGCTGACAGCGTCCCAAGCATTTTCCATGTCCTGAACGGTTTTGGCAGACATTGGCTGGATTTTGCTCCACAATAATTGTTGAGAGGTGTTTTTAAAGTCCTAAAAACTAACTTGGACGTCCAGAAACTTTCTAATTTCAAATTTCATGGCTTCCAATTCTAGAAATACTTCAAGTTATGGAGTTTTTAATAGTAGAAAGTTTATCGCTTTTGACGCATAGAGATTATGCGAAAAAGTCATCACGAAGAAGAGACTTATCAAGAAGAGAGGCTTTATCAATCATGGAGTTAGTAATCCAAGTTCACAGATCGAGAAAATCATTGTACATAAGTGTTGGGAAGTTCTGTGTTACACTACTGTTACAGTTGTAGTACCCGTAGTAAAAGAGTTTTATGCTAACCTACATGGAATTACCCAAGGAGTTGTCTTCATTCAAGGTAAGGCTGTACCATTTACTCCAACGTGGATTAATGATTTGTATATGATAGAAAATGTTCCAATCTGTCATTATACAAATTTTATCCCGACAAAAGATATGATGCAAGAAGTATATAATTTTCTGATGAATGAACATGATAATTGAGAAATCAGAGATGATACATTAGTTTCTCTGCTTCGCTGCTTAACCCAATTTCAAAACAATTGCATTTCTTCATATCTGCAAAACTACTACCTACCATGAAGATTAGTAGAGTTACGAAAGAAAGTGTCATTCTAAACTATTGCATTCAAATGGAAAAACCTATTGATATAGGGTCAATTATTTTCAAATCCGGTATGGGTATTATCATGAATGGGTCAATATATGGACTTGGGCATCCTTCTACAATTTTCCTACTTTATAATCAATCTCAAGTTCCAAATGAAAGTTGAGAAAAAGTTTTATTACCTTGGCAGCCCATGATTCCTATTGATGTAAATTACATAGGAAATGGAAATGAAGCATTAGATTGTATTTTAGATCATTCATCACATGCTTCAAAATAGAAAGAGAACTTCAGAGTATTACGAATGCAATAGGAAATCTTAATTACTTTTTTGAATATCTAAATTGGAGAATGAAGGAGAACTTTGATGATACAAGAATAGTTGAAGAAGGATTGGTACAGATGTTCAAGAAAAATGAATGGATCGATGAAAATTTGACTGATCAGTTCCCGTATCACTCTTCTACAATTTATATGACCATTATCAGTCTATGGGAGATATTAGAGGATGAGGAAAGTGTTGAAGAAGAGGCAAATTAATTAAAGAAGTAGGACCTCTACTATATTAAAATACTTAAGTTTTAATGTAATTGTCAGGATTTAATTTACTTTACTTTGCTTTAGAACTTTGATTATGTGTATAGTTTTGAGTCAGCGTTCTAGTGTTGTGGCTTTATTCCAATGTTAAATTATAATTTAGTTTGCTTTGAGGATGTGGAAATGTGATTAGAAAAATATATTTGTAAAAAACGTATTTTCATATATAAAAGTTA
>NEWO01001255.1:96599-112709 GCA_003013225.1 Phalaenopsis aphrodite
TTTCTGCTACTTTACTGCCGAGGCGATTATTGGCATAGTGATGAAGTTCTACGCCAATTTTAAGGAGCCTTCTGAAGACTTTGTGTTTGTTTATGGGAAAATGGTGGAGTTTACTTTGAGGAAGATTGAAGAATTTTATCAGTTGGAAGATGTATATAGCTGCCAGTACAAATCATTTTCTACTACGAATGAGGCCTTGGATGAGGTTATTTCTTTTCTTATTGATGGAAGAGGAACCTAGAAGGTGAAGAATGGAGTTAAGGTAAACTTTCCTCATTTATGTTAAATGTAGTATCTAAGGTCTGACATTAATTTATTTCTGGAAGAATGATACCAACAAATCATCATAGAGAGGTTACAAGGGATAAAGCCATCTTGAACTTCTATATCCAGCAGATGAAAAGAATAGATGTAGGCTCTATTATTTATATGAACACTTGATCTATTACTTTTGGAGAGACTACTGGAGGTTTAGCACACCCTGTCCTGGTCTTCAGACTATGTGAACAGGCAGGAATTGATATTAGACTAGAGGAGGAGAGAATTGAACCTCTAAAATCTAATGGGTCTGTCAATATAATGGCTTATGAATCTCATGTTGGATGGAGATCTGGAAGTAGGACCAAGGATATTCCTTCTACTTTAGGTACTTCTAATATCCCTACTATCCAAGAACTTATGGAGCAAAGGATGATCCAACAGTGAGATATTTTGAGATTGGATCATAGAATGGAAAATATGGAGGTTAGAAATGCTCACTTTGATGATTTGATAAGACAAAAGTTTGAATACAATTTTTCTTATGATGATGCAATGGTCAAATTCATGAAGGTTGATCACTCAGTTCAGTTTCCTACTCACCCTATTTTTACTGCATATCAACAACAGAATTTGGTCGTGGAAGAAGAAAAAGATGATGATGATGATGATTGGTGATGCTTTAGTTAGATTTTTGTTTATTTTTTATGTTTAATTGTACTTTATTGTTGAGACTGTTTGTTTGTGAACTGTGATACTTTATTTTTGTTGTATGTTGTGTTGTGAACTTTAGATTTGTGAAATTGCTGGAAGTTATTAATTTTTAGTAATTTTTTGATGTATTTGTAGTTAACTCTTTCTTAGCAAATTTTTATATATATTATGTGCTATTTAATGTTTTAAGTCTTATAGATTTTCATATTCGCACCTGCAATATTTCAAAGTTAAGTTTCAAATTAGAACCTTCAATAGGTATGTCTTTTCTTTATGTATTAAATGTTTTCTTTAACCCTTAATTTTTCAATTCTACATTTAAAATCTTTAAAAAATTTAAGTTTGGGGGGAAGAGAAATTCCTTTTTAAAGAAAAGTAACTTAATTTTATTTGTCCTCAATTAGTATATTTTCAAAATATTTTAAAAAATTTTTAACATGACTTTTAATATTAGAGGATAGCTTTGGATAACTATATCTATGTTTCTAAATATATAGTAAACTTAAGTAATTATTTTTAAGTAATAAAGGATAATTTTAGAGACTAAGATTATTTGGTATGATAGAATAAGACTATGTTTTTCTATTTTTAGTAAAGGAATTTGTATTTTTAAAGTATTAAGAATCTTAGAGATTCATGTAAGAAGAAAAGATTAAGAAAAATCTTTAAAGCTAATATAAATTTATAAAATGAAGGTATGTGAAAAGTTTCTAACTTTAAGAAGGGGATAGTAAAGTTTAAAATCATTCAATACTATCCAGATATAGTAGCCCTCACATGAAAAGAAAAAGAAAAAAGAAAAGAAAAAAAGTATTGAAAATGATCATGAAAAGAAAAATAAAAGAAAAAAGATGTGAGGAGAAGTTTGACGAGATGCCTAATTAAAAATTTGCTTCACTTGAATCAAATTAAAGAAGAATGCTTGGCTACATTTTCTAAACTTATATTTCAGTATTAGCATATTTACTAATAAAGTTTTATGAAGTTCTTTTTCATATGAATATTCTAAGTGGCTTTAATATGAATAATTTGCCATTTTCATTGAAAAGAATAGAGAATAAAAAATCTTAGACTTGACTACTAAATAATCTTATACCTTTAATATTAATTGGAGTTATTTTGAATTTTTCTTAAGTGATGTTATTTTATTTAGTGAACTAAGATATGAAAATCTATAAGTTATAATCTTTACCATAAATCATATTTTTATATAGTAAAGGAGTTACTTGAGGACAAGTAACATTTAAGTTTGGAGGATTTTGATACACAAAAAATATATGCATTTTTAGACCCATATTTTATACACATTTTTAGTGATATTGCACTTTAAAGGAATGTATTTTGATGTTTTATTGCATGTTGTTAATTTTTAGGACTTGGAGCAAAAAGAAAGCAAAAAATGATTGAATTTATAGCAAAAATGGAGAAGTTAAAAATTTGTTCAGCGCCGACTGTGCCATTTGACAAAAACTTGGGATTTAATTACGGGTCTCTAGCGCCGACGGCGCCAGTTTTTGTGGAAGCCCTGTTTCTAGAAGATTCAATGAATTTAGTGCTTTTTGAAGAGTCTTTAGATGCACCTATTGGAGAACCGACCTAACCTTTATTTAGGGCTGAATTTTGATAAGAACCCACTCCCCCTTGTACCATTTCAAATTCCTCCACTCAGTTCAGTTTTTCTCTTCACACGCCTACATTCCATGCCATTCCACACCATTAGTTAGTTATTATTTTTATAGTTTTGAGTTTTTTTGGTGAGTTTAAGTGTGAATTCTTCTCTAAGAAGTGTTGGAGAGGAAGAGAAGTGAGAGATTTCTTCTTCCTACATTTCCTAAGAGAGACTACTTAAGATTTTCTTTCAGAAAGAGTTTCAGATTAGTGTTGTTTGTTTATTACTATTGTATGAACTTTTTTTTATATATAAAATTTGTGTTTTGTTGTATCTTTCTCATGAAGTCTAAATAGACTCCTTTATCTTTCTCCCTACTATGAGATATGGTTAAATGAAGAGATAATGTGGATGTGCCAATGTTAAAATTTAAAATAAATTATGATGGTTTTTCAACTCCGCTCTTAATTTACTTTTTGATATGGTCAATTGAATTATTAAAATATGTTGTGAAACGTATGATCCGAGAAATGGAGAATGAGTTCTACAACAGAGTGAGAATCACATTTAAGTCCATGAAAGATTATTTTGTTCATGGAATTAAGTGCAAATAAATAAGGAAATATACTTTACTGGGTGTAGAATCAGAGATTTCTAGGGTGACAGACTAAAAATCCCCAATTTGATCTTAGAGTTTAAAACTAAAGCGAGAGTTAGCCATCAAGGAAAGAGAAGTGGGAGCTCTAGAGTGGGAGCCAATATCCTCTTAGCCTAGCCATAGATTTAGGGAGTAAACCTAAGATTAACCAATTATTTTCTATAACACTGAATCAGGGTAGAAAATTAAAATTGCTCCTATTTGGCACAATACATATCTAAACCATTTATGTCATCTCATTTCACCAAAAACTCATTGTAGTTGGAAAGATGTTTTTTTATATTAGAAAACTTCATCACATAAACATAGTTTAGTAGTTATTAATTTTAAAAACTTCTTTTAAGTTCTGCTAGTAGTAAATAATTTAGCTTTGATAGTATCTTAAACATTCAAAATTAGTGATAGTAATTTAGACCGATTTCTGTGAATTTTCTAGTTAATTTATCATTTAAAAGTTAAACCTTCCTTGTGGGATCGATATTGGGGACTTAAAAAGAAAATATTCTATTACTTGATAACGATATGTATACTTGTGTAGAATCTCAACTCTAAGTGCTTAAAGTTATTATTCATAAAATACCACATCAATTTTTTGGCGCCGTTACAAAGCGGAGTCAATTCTATAAATTTTACACAACAATATTTTTTTGGATCAATTCCTTGGGCTCAGTCTTTTCTTATTCTCATGAACTTAATTCACCAGTTAAAGAAGTTGCATTCTTTCAACAAATTGAATTTGGGTTATTTGATGAAGTTGAAGTTGTGCTGAGTAGTCCATCCTAAGTTGTTGTATAACCCTTTGAAGAATTCAACTTAGATTCTTATGAAGAATTTCTTCTTTTTGAAGAGATTTACCTTAAGCGCCTCCTATAGAACAATTCACTTTTGAGAATATGAAAGAAGAGGTTGATCGAAATGGAATGAAAATTTATATTAATCAGGAAGGTGATATTCTATTACCATCTGTATATGAAGTTGGGTCTTGTTCTAAGACTTCCTCTAACACGTACCCAACGAAGAAACAAAAGATTTCTCTCTTAAAAGAAGAAAAGAAGAAAATAGAATTAATAGTTCTGAAGCAACTAAATCTGTAGACGCTTCCTCTTTAAAGAAAAATAAATTATATCCTATAGTCATTGAGAATTATGAGGATGTATTTCAATCATCAAAAAGAGAAAGTGCCCCATCATTTCAAGTGATATATTGTGTACTCAAGAGACTTGCATGAAAAGATCAATGCTCAATTTCTCAACTCTAAGATAAAATGAGATGTGCCATTTCCGCATTCATGAATAGGAAACTTCTTGCACAAGATGATTCAACCTATCAAGGTATAGATCAACAATCCTCATTAAGACATCAACGTAGTTGGATACTCGCTAAACTTCATTTAGGACCAAGAGTAGAAAAGATAACCATCTCAAGGGATAAAAAAACACAATAAATTGATCTTGGAAGCAGAAGAAACATCTGCTAAAATGAAAGGTCTTGTGCAAATGTTACGAACTGGGGACCATTCTTATTCACAACACAATGATACACTTCATAAAGTGCCCATCCTATACTCAAGAAAAATATGTGGAAACATGAACTATTGGAAGGAATATCTAATGTCGTGAACTCTCGTTTAGACAATTTTCAGGAAAATACTTGTGAGAAACATCCTGTTAAATCATTTAAAGAATGATTGAGGAAATTAAAAGTTGAGATCAAACAATTGTCAACATAAAGAGAAGATAATTTTTAGAATGGTCCAAACAAAAAATTTGTAGACATAAACATAGTAGATACACGAGCTACTTCCTCGGCATGACAACTACCTCCGCCAAGTGAAGAAAACAAAACAAATGGATTACGAATGCCTATTCGACAACGAGATGAGCAAATTAATTGTCTTGAACAAAAAAATTGTAGAAATGATAGCAGCTTTACAAAATTGGTCACAAACAACTCCTCTACCGGTTGTTGAAATCATTAGACCTGAGGCAATACATATTCTTGAAAACAAAAGAAAGCCAATATAAATTGAAGAAAGCATTCAAAAATAAAAAGATTCCACCCAAAGTGGAATCTCAGAAAAAAAAATTACACAACTTGTGGAATAAAAAGTAAAATAAACAATGGCTCAGGTTAGGGTTAGATCATTGATTTCAATGGGTAGAACCTATCTGGAAGAATTTTATTCTGACCAATATCCTAAAGGCTTTGTTCCAACCCTCTTTAAAATTTTTTTATGGGACCGAAACCTTCATCAAGATCTAGCACACTTCAGAGCAAGCTATTGCAAAGCGAGAGGAATAAACACTCTTTTATTCCATCAATTTCTTAGCATTACATGAGTTGCTTTTGACTGGAATGCATAACCTCCCAATGGGGTTGTTAAAACATTTGCCAAACTTGAGAATTTCTTTATTCAATAATTTGTCAGAGCATAACATCATGTAGACATTGGAGACTTGGTAGTGGAGAAACAAATACAAGGAGAAACTCTTGTGGATTACATTTTGCACTAGAGAAATCTCAGCATGAAATGTGAACTACAACTTCAGGAGCAACTTGCAGTTGAAGTTCCACTTAAAAATATTCATGGTCCTATAGCATTCAACTTTGAAGAATTTACAATAAAAACATTTGAAAAGCTACTCAATAAAGCTGCCAACCATTAGGAGGAAGCTAAACAAATGAGTACGATAGAAAAGACATAGAAGACAAAGTCGGTTAAGACATTTGAAAAGAAATCAGGAAATGTCTCAACGGTAGAAAAGGGTAAGCAAGTAATGCAAGTGCAACCCGAGCAAAAGAAGCAATGATAAAGTATAAGTAAATCACAACCACAGTCACCTTCACAACTTCAACTTCAACAAGCAACCTCATCGTAGACAAACAAGAAATCAATGTCCAAGAGAATGAACAAGGAATATCCATTCAAGATGGAAGATGTCACAAAGATATTCTGCAGTTTGTTGAAAATGCCTGAATTTAAATTACCTAAAGCTAAAATACCTGGAGAAGTCTATATGAAAGATTGTCCCAATTATTTTCCTTACCATAAGATGCTCAGACACAAGACCGAAGAATGTTTTGCCTTCAAAGATTGGTTGGAATGAAACTTCAAAAAAGGGAATATTGTGATCCTAAAAGAAAATTTGAAGAGCCTGAAAAGGGTTATATCAATATGATTTTGGGCGATGAACTTATTCCCAACAATCATTTCAACAATGAAGATATAGAAAAATATTGCTTAGGAAAATTCTCTTGATAAGAATCTTACAGGTTCAACATCAACATCTTCCAAGAAAGAAAAGAAAAAGAAAAGGATAGAATTAAAAATGGTTAGAGTTCTTCTTGATATTGGGGCTATTGTTTCTTTTGTACCTTCCACTTCCCTTATTTCTCCACATGCTACTAGAATATTTGTCTTGGACAAAGGAAAGAAATCCCTCGAGCCGTTGACTTTATATGACTTTCTTTTTAGACCTACTATGAATAATACTACTTCTAGTTATGCTTACATTTTGTCTATTTCCAATACCACCCATGAAAATGACCAATCTAATATTGATCCAATAGATAATATTAAAATGGTACACATTCTCAATAATTGCAGTGAAGATCAAAGTAATAATGAAAACAATGATAGTTCTAACAATAATGAAAATGAAGATGATATTTTCACACTCAGGCTACAAGGAATACCAATTTCCATAGAATTGGAGCCTTCTGGCTTAGAGACAAAAGAATCAGATAGTACACCAAAAGAAATAATTGAAGTCAACTTGTGAAGTGGAAGAGTTCTACCTCCAAGAATGGCCTCTAAAGGAAAGGAAAATTAAAAATAATAGCAATTGAAGAAACCATTCCTCTAGTGCAAGAAGATTGTCCGAAGGAAATAAAAACAATTCCAATAACAAGGTGGACTATAGCGTATTAGCCCATTTAACAAAACTGCCAACAAAATTGAGCATATATGCTGCCCTTAACCTTTCCAAAGAATGAGGGAATCATTAACAAAAGCTCTCTTGGATCAAAAAATTTTCCAAGCACAACCTGGTAGTATTTCTTCAAACAGGACCTATTCATTAGAAGAACAGACAAAAATAACTTTTTCTGACAATGAATTGTTGCTTGGAACAACCAAACATAATTGTCCATTATACATCACCGTGAATATCAACAACACCATAATTTCGGGAGCAGTTATTGACCCTGGTT
Source organism: Phalaenopsis aphrodite (assembly GCA_003013225.1). Lineage (NCBI taxonomy): Eukaryota > Viridiplantae > Streptophyta > Magnoliopsida > Asparagales > Orchidaceae > Phalaenopsis > Phalaenopsis aphrodite. Next base: position 104,051 of record NEWO01001255.1, read on the forward strand.
CCTTGATGAACATTATGAATTTAAGAACTCTCGCATCTTTGGACATCGATGCTTGCAAACTAACAAGTGACAAAATGATTTTCTGGAGATTCAACCAATGGGGAGAATGAGCCGTTGGGTCAATAACATTGCTTTTGAAGATGGAAAATTTGGTGACAATGGAAAAATTCCATGTTATTGACTCTGAAACTTCTTTTAATGCATTTCTTGGTTGACCATGGCTTCATGAGCATAAAATGGTCCCATCCTCATTACATTAAAGCATTAAGTATCTACAGAAAGGACAAGAATGTTTTATTACAGAGGACTTACAACCATTTTCAGTTTATATAATTGGTATGCATGAAGATGCTGCATATTACGCTCTGATAAAGAGAGCAATGTTCTCTAGAGATGCAATAATAAATAGAAAAGAAAAATGTGAGGATAAGAAAATGACTGAAAAAGATAACGAAAAAGAAAAGCAGGTCAGTAGGGGTTCTACCTTGACACATACAAAGGGTAATAATTCTCATCACACTCGCATCCGAGGTCGAGGTTGGAAACAAAGGTGAGGGAGGGAAGATCCAGTGGTTGACATAGAGAAACCATTAAAATTCAATGTTTCTTTAGACTCTAAGGATGAAAAATAAAAATAAAAGACAACATTACATATTTCAAAAGAACCACAATTCAAAATATCTCTCGAAAAAGAAGATAATGAAAATTAATTTGAGTTCATGTACGAATGAATTAATCGCTATATACATGTTATGACCCTAACTCTGATTTCTCCGTCTAAAATTGAGAATTTAGTGGTCAAAGAAGTATATGGTGAAGAAAAAAACCTATCAAGTTTCAACTTGGTTCTACTTCTTCTGGTTTTGAGAGAAATGTAAAACTAGAAGATGAAAATTTTATTAAATCAATAAAAATCCCTTTTGAACTTTATTCTCATTATGTTCAAAAATTTATGCAAAATGGTTTGATACCTAAACAATGGTCATTAGACCAATCTTATCTTTTTCAAAAATTGTGGAATATTAGTAAGAAAAACCATAACTCTAAAGAAGGTATTAGGTTTGGTACTCTAGAACCTTTGGATGACACAAAATTTGGCCTAGCTGTCACCGAAGGACCTAATTCTGAGAAAACAGCTGATCTTACAATTGAAGATGCACCACCAAAATTTGAAGACAAAATTAAATCTACAGTGGATGAATTAAAAGAAAAATATTGCTTTGCTTGGAGTTTGATAAAATGCTTAGAATCACTCTAGAAGTCGCAGTCCATAAACTTGGATTAGATCGAACTGCAATCCCTGTTAAACAAGCTCCAAGAAGGATGCATGTTTAAATTGAACATCAAGTCATTGTTAAATTTAAGAAGTTGATCGAAGCAAGTTTTATCTGAGAAGAAAAATACTCGACATGGCTGGCTAACTTAGTGCTAATAAAGAAGAAAAATTGACAAATTTAGGTCTGTTTAGATTTCAGAGACCTAAAAAAGGCTTGTCTAAAGGATGAATTTCCTTTACCAATTCCAAAGTTGATGGTCGACATTGCGTCTACACATGAAATATTATTCTTTATGGATGGATTATCATAATACAATCAAATCAAAATGTCTCTAGAAGATGAACCAAATACAGATTTCAAAACACCCATCGAGATATACTGCTACAGAGTAATGTCATTTAAATTGAAGAATGCTGGTGCTAACTATCAAAGGGCTATGAAACAAATTTTTGATGAACTTATCAACAATCAAGTTGAATGTAATGTGGATGACTTATTTGTTAACAGTAAACAAAAAATAATCATATGTATGATTTGATAATTATGTTTTAATGATTAAGACATTTTAATCTTAAAATGAATCTTTTAAAATGTGCCTTTGGTGTCACTTTAGGGATATCTTTATGATTTGCTATTGGAAATCGTGGGATCAAAACTGACACCCTCAAAATTGAAGCCATTTCAAATATTCCTCCTCCAAAAATTCTAACTCAATTTTCAAGGAAAACTAGAATATATCCGAAATTTCATTTTCAATTTATCAGATAGGTGTCAACCTATCACTTCCTTCACCAGAAAAGATACCAAATCTGTATGGGATGAAAAATTCTAATACACCTTTGAAAATATCAAACAATATTTAACAACACCACCTTTTCTAACAGCCTCTGTGTTAGGAAGACCTTTAATCTTTCATAGTGCGGCATTAGAAAACTCCCTCGGAGAATTACTGGCTCAAGTTAATGACGAGGGTAAGGAAAATGTATTATACTATTTAAGTCTTTGCTTGGTTCCAACTAAAATAAAATATCCTGCAATTGGGAAACACTACTTAGCTTTGATCTTTGTTATTCAAAAGTTAAGACATTATATGCTATCTCATGAGGTAACTCTCATCTCAAGAGTTAATCCTTTACAATATTTAATGACTCAACCAACACTTTCTGGAAGATTAGCAAGATGGGCAATCATATTTCTCCAGTTCGACATAACATTTGTACCGCTATATGTTGTTAAAGGACAAATTTTGGCAGATTCCTTAGCAGTACACCCTATACCAACGGAGTCTCCTCTTAATGATGATTTGCTCAATGAACAAACTTTGGAAATTAAAAATTTTGATACACAATGATGTGAGTTATATTTTGATAGAGCTTCATCTGTTGAAAAAGACAAAGACAGCCAAAAAATTATACTTAACAAAGCAGAAGTAGGATTAATTTTCATCACTCCAGATAAAGCAATGATATTATTTTCATATCACTTGACCAAACCATGCAAAAATAATGAAGCTGAATATAAGCCACTCATAACCAACCTAGAATTAGCAATATTGATGCAAATAAAAATATCAACATCTACGGTGATTCTCAAAGGATCATCAATTAGATCCCAGGAAGGTACAAAACCCCGAAGCCTTGACTAGAATAATACTTCCATTATACTTTGAAATTGCGTCACAAATACTAAATTTAATATTCTTCCCAGTTTCGAGATGAGACAACTCTTTAGCAGATGCTTTAACAAAACTTGCAAAAGATTTTGCTTGTCTAGAAAAGGATGACGTTCCAATTTCTATAAGCGGACGACAGATCTTCTCTCAAATTGACATCGACAATCTTCATAAAGTTAGCGAAGATGCAACAATAATAATTATTAATAATGAAGAAAATGATTGGTGAAAACAAATTATTCAATATTTGCAAACTGTAAGATTACCCGAAAACAGTTCCATTGCGTCCCAAATAAAACAAAGAGAATTGTCTTATGCCTTAGTAAATGATGTTCTCTATCGACAATCTTTCAATCAGATGTGATTAAGATGTTTAAACCGATCTGAGGCTCAATAGATTGTTAAAGAATTCCATTCAGGTTTGTGTGGGCACACCAATCCGAACCAAAAATGAAAATAGAAATAAAGAGAATGGGATGCTATTGGCCAACAATGATGATTGATTACCTTGAAATTGCAAAAAAATGTCATCAATGTCAAGTGCATGGAGTGGTCCTACATCAACCGCAAAATGTATTACATCTGACAATTGCACCCTGACCGTTTGAATGTTGGGACACAGATATAGTGGCCCCCATAGTCCCTTCATCATCTAAAGGTCATATATTCATCCTAACTGCTACAGATTAGGCAGAAGTGATACCACTTAGAAAAGTCAAAGCGAAACAGATCCTTCACTTCAAAACACACATTGTATACAGATTTAGATCTCCTTAAAGAGTCATCTCGGACAATGGAATGACTTTTAAAAATACAAAAATGAACAATTGCATCCATAGACACAAGATAGATTGGAGATATTCAAAAAATTACTAACCTAAAGCCAATGGTTTGGTCAAAGCTTTCAACAAAACCTTGGTTCAGATTTTGAAAAATAAATTGATTAATAGTCCGAGACAATGGCACGAACAATTGATAGAAGCTCTATGGGCCTATCGTACTACATATCGAATGCCGACACAATCAACACCATTTGCTGTGGTGTATGGTTTTGAGGCCTTATTACCACTTGAAGTGCAGCTTCCTTCTCTCAGGGTTGGAGTAGCAAACAAAATAATAGAAGAAGAAAATGAGAAATTGAGACTTGAAGAACTTGAAAGTTTAGAAGGCAAGCATCTACAAGCTCAACAAAATCTTGAATTATATCAAGCAAAAATGATACAGACCCATGACAAATTTGTTCACCCTAGGACATTTCAAATCGGGGATTTAGTTTTAGTACTTCAAAGACCTATCCTCGCCCAGCAAAAAATAAGTGGAAAATTCGAACCAATGTGGGAGGTTCTGTATGTTATTGAAAAGACATATTCAGGAGGATCATATCAGTTGGTCGATTGTCAGTGAGAAAGAATTTTACCTCCAATCAATGGGCAGTATTTAAAAAAAATATTATGCGACATAAAAAATAATAACTCATTTGTAAACTGGGGAAAATAATAATAAAATGAATGTGAGTTTCGTTCAATATTTCCTTTTTGAGATTTCCTTCTTGCTCGGTAAACAGGTGTTTGTGAGCATGACTTCTTAAAACAAATTGAATGAATCCTCAAAAAAAATTTCTCAATTTCACATTAATAAACTGAACTAAAATCAGGTCTAACATGTTTACATTAACCAGTTTTTTGTAGGGAAAAATGTCAAACAACAGGATTTTGTTCACTTTTCAAAGTGGTGTATATTTGGCACTAGATTGCTGATGCACTGAAAAAGGATCAAGAATTCATTTTGATTTCGATCTCACACAAGTTGAGTTACTATATAATGGACCGCTATTGTCTATTGTCAATAAAGAAGAAGCAGAAGGGAAATTATCTATGGTGGGACTCAAAATTTGACAGCAAGGTATCACTAAAGAAAAAGTGAAACCGATAAGGCAGAAACAAAAAATTGGCGCTGGCAAATTGAAATTAGTGGTAGTTGCGACAGCTCAAGGGGTTGTGGAAGCATCCATTGTTGGGTTCAATAAGATAACATCAGGATTGACTCAGAATCAAAGATGAAAAATTATCAAATGAATTAAAAGTCTTGAAGAAAAATAACAACAAGACACAAAGCCTATAGTGGAGGACGATGATGGATTTCAATTTCTAATTCCATAATATGCACCTAGAGAAGTATATCCTATCCTAGGGGTTGAAAATTTGGATCCTAAAGAAGAAGAAGCAAAAGAAAGGATTGCCTTTGCACCAAGTCCATATGTGGCAGTTCTTGACCTTACAACATCAGAAGAACCAACCGATAGACAGATCATTTCTTAAGAAGAACTGAAGTGCATTCAAACATTCAAATGATTATTTTGAAGAATTTAAGTATGTCAATGGTCGTACAATCAACATACTTGAAGGTATTCAGTTAGTCACTAAAGTTTTTGATGAAGATGAACGGTCAGCTATTGTTGAACATGTGATGGAAGCAAGCGACCGTGGATGAGCAGGATATTTAAAAAGAGAACAGACTCAGAACCTAATAAATAGATACGAGGCAAGGGCGAGTAACTATTCAATATGGATGTCGTTACAATTATGCTAAAGACAAAGATGGGAACCCTCTGGGATTCTTACAACATGAACAAGTATATCTGATACCTGAAGTAATAATCTAAATCATCAAGCACCTGGTGGCTTGGAGCATAATGTCATAAAGTTGTATTCTCAATAGCTCTATTATTAATATCTATGAAGAGGGAGACTACATCCCACCACATATTGATAGCCATGGTTTTGAAAGACCTTATTGTACATTATCACTACTAAACAAATGCGCTATCATGTTTGGGAAAGAAATACAAATCATAGATCCAGAAGAATTTCGTGTTCCCTATTAGATTTCCCTCCCACAACGATCAGTGTTAATCCTACAAGGAAATGGAGTTGACGTAGCTAAACATTGCATACCAAGTGTGAGCAGACAACAAATATCAATAACATTACAGAGAATGCATCCTGTCGGATATCAACCCATACCAGAGCTCAAAGGACTGCAACCTCTAAAATTACCATGACCCTATGAATATCCAAGCATCTGATAAATAATTTATGAAATTTGTTTCTGATGATATCTCAGACTATAATATATTTGTGGTAGGTCTAGTATTGTTCAAGGTTGTTAATATGACAAGAAGACATATGATAGTTTTGTTATGACATTTTGATAACAACTTTTGTCATGACATTTCACTTATGAATAGTTATATACTTTTGATGTATCATGTATCACTGTACATACTATACATTTTCTTTGGTAATAAAATGATACTCTAGTTTTATTACAAGAAACAAAAAAATCCTAATTGTCAACAATGCTTGTGCAGGTCCAGAAATGCCAAAATGAATACATGCAGTTATAAATGACATAATTTAAAATAAAAAAATTCAAAATTTTTAAAGTGACATAAGAATTGCATCTTAACTTGTGAAATCAAATGCCCGGTGGAAAGTTTAAAATAATAATATATTCATTTTTGTGTGTTACACACATCTCTCTCTTGTTATTGGATGTAAGACCTTCTTGACACGAAATTAAGGCTTTCCCTTAACTCTTCCTTTGGGATATCTCTAAGTATTGCTTCCTAAAACTGATTTTTGACATCTTTAAGAGATTGTATAAAACCTCCTTTGATGGAATATGGTATCAACTTGTTATTGGATGTAAAACCTTCCTGACAAGAAATTATGTCTTTTCTTTAACTTTTTCTTTGGGATATGATACAATTCTCCTTACATTCTTTCCCAAAACTGACATTTGACATCTTTAAGAGATGGTATAAAACCTCCTTTGATGGAATATGGTATCCACTCTCTCTCTTGTTAGTGGATGTAAGACCTTCCTGACACGGAATTATGGCTTTCCTTTAAATTTTTCTTTAGGATAGAATATAAGTCTCGTTGCATTCTTTCCCAAGATCGACATACCAACATTTGACACTTTTAAGTAATTTCATAAGACCTCCTTAAGTGGAATATGACATTTATTTTCTCTCATACTATTGGATATGAAACCCACCTTCTAACATGGAACCATAGCTTTCGAATAGTTTACTTGCTCCGTATGATTTTTTTTCATAGGTCATGACATTGCTCTCTCTAGCAAACTTTAAAATTGAATAATAAAATACTTGACATTATATGATTTCATTCTTCTATAAAACCACAGACAAAATGATAAGTTCATCAGTTATCTAGACCGTTTTGATCAACGCCAATTTGTGCAACATACTTATTTTGTATTCCACACATATTGGGGGCTCATTTGTTGACCTCACTATTGTGAGAATCTATTTTTAATGACATTCATAGTCTTTTTGAAAAGGAAGGCTATCAACATTGACTCCTTAAATCTCATCAAGGGTTCACAAACCCTAAAATTTAGGATAAAACCCTAATGAACCCTTTTAAACCCAAATCTTCATGACACACTAAGATGATCACATAAATCCTAATGAACCCTAATTTAGAGTCATGGGACCCATTGGTCAAATAGGACCATTTGGTCAACCCAAACACCAAATTGGTTAAATTAGACCATTTGGTCAACCCAAACATCAAATTGGCAAACTCGATCAGTTGGTCAACCATAAATGCCATTGGTCAAACTTTGGTCCAAATAATCAATCTTGGACCTAATGGTTAAACTAGATCATTTGGTCAACCATAGACTCAAATGATCATTATATGGTCAAGACATCACCATATGGTCAACTTTTTTGTTAACATAATCAAACCAAATTATGTTACCAAATCTAATAACCCAATGATTGACTAAACCAACGCAAGGTCAAATGATTCATCATAGCCAACCTTAGGACCTAGTTGATAAACCCTGGTCAACTAGTCAAATTTGGTCAAACTTGGTCAACTCCATTTTTTATCAAAATGTGGTCTTTTAATAAAATTATTTTATTCTTGTAATTAATTAATCATTTAATTAATTAAAGAGGGTGAAATTAAATTTATTAGACTTAGGATTTAAGTCTAAAATCATGGTCTTAATCCATGACAACCTAAGCCCATGACAATGTTAAACCCATATATTACACTTAAACATTAAATCTAATCTTTGGCCTATCTATAATTGATCACCCCTGACCCATTAATACCCATCATGATATGGGTAACCTACTTACAAACCCATGAGCCCACAATTTTTTACCAAAGTCAAAACTCATTATGAGGAAGGCTAGGTGTCATTCTTTCTCAAATTCCTAAGATAAGGTGGATGGGTTCAAGCCAGCTCACTTTTTGGGCCCCTCTCCACCTCATTATTCCTCAATGGAATGAAATCTAAGCCATAGCCAAATCCTTACCCTAATCCAAGCTTCATCATGGGAATGACTTAGGAAGGCTCAACAATGGTTATCCTTAGCCAGAAAACTTATCTTCAGCCATCATGAGCCACCACCAAGCTCCTCTAATCAATTCCAAGCTCTATAGATACCTCCAATGGCTATAAATAAGCCAACCCTAGAGCTCATAGAAGGGAACCATAGAGTGACCTTCAATAGAAAAATTCCTCCCCATATCCTTAGTAACCAAACCCTCATAGTTTAAGCCCCTAAAATTCATTACAGAGCTTAAATTTCCTACTGAAATCCAACACATTTTTTTCGGTTTGACACAAACCTATCCAAAACTTTGTTTTAACTCCTCAAAAA
>NEWO01001256.1:16484-30963 GCA_003013225.1 Phalaenopsis aphrodite
TACTAATAGAGTTCTCATGAAGTTCTTATCTTTTGGATATTCTAAGTGACTTAATATTGCAATCTATAGTCATTCTTGAAATAAATAAAAAGCTAAAACTCTTAAAACTTGATGACTAGATAATCTGATGGATACAAAGTTAATTCAACTACTTGAATTTTTTCTAAAAATCTCACTATAATATTTATCTAAATCAAACTTATAGTGTCTCTGAATTAAAATATTACTGTAGTAGATCATAACTTTTATATAGTACTAAAATTACTTGAGGACAAGTAATAGTTAAGTTTGGAGGATTTTGACCAAAGGAAAATATGTTAAAATTTTCACACCTCTTTTATACTGTTTTTAATGATATTGCACTTTAAAGAAAGGTATTTTTGATGTTTTGTTGCAGGAATGATGAATTATGGTTAATGGAGCAAAAAGATGCAAAATGGAGCGAATTTGGAGCAAAAAGGATGAAAATGTGGAGAATTGCACTAGGGCACCGACAACGCCCTCGAGGACGCCGACGGCGAGAATTTCCTGAAGATACAGGATAAATTTTCTAAAAGGCCACCGACGGCGGGATCGACGGTTAGGTGACATGTACAATGGATAAGGCCGGATTTTGGAGGGGTGCGTAAGAAACTCTTGGGAAAACTCATCCACAACTTTAAAGAGAACAGTTTTGGCCGAAAATAGAGAAGAGAAGAAGAGAGGAGAAAACTTTTGGAGACCTGGAGGTTAGATAGGTTCCGTTTGAGCTTGCTAGAGCGTGTAATTGTGAGGAATTCTTCGAGAAATTGTTAGAGTAGAGGGAAAGTGAGAGATTTCTTCCTTCTTGCTACTTTGAAGAGGAATTTTGTGTGTTGTAAAGAAAGGAAGAGATTCAGAGGAACTTCAAGGAGTGTTCTTGGGGAGAAATTTAGAGATAAGTTATTTACTTGTTATAGTTTGTATGGCTTGGATTTTATTTATGAATTCCAAGTTGTGTTGTGCTTTCCTCATGAGTTTTGAGAAATTGTGATGATCTTTTCACTTCGATCTTAATTTACTTTCAATTTGGCCAATTGAATTGTTAAAATATGTTGAGTTTTACATCTAAAGTGAAGATTACATCCAAGATTCACGGAGGTCAAAGCCCTTGGAAGTTGGGTGCAAATAAATAGGGAAATATTACTATCGGGCGTAGAATTAGAGATTTTAGAGTGACAGACTAAAATCCCCAATTCGGTCCTACGTTTGGGTGTTGATGTGTAGATGTTAGCCCTCAGGTGAGGGGAACGTGGGAGCTCCAAGGTGAGAGCCGGTATCCTCCCAGCCTAGCTGCAGAATCAGTAACCAAGCATAGGATTAGTCAATGTTCTTTATGCCTGGACCAAAGGGTAAAGAATAGGTATACTCCTATTTGGCACAATATCATTGAACTAATTCATTTTATCCATTCACTATAATTTCTTGGCAAGGAGAAGGATGCTTTCTTATATATTGAATATCAAAATTAAATGTTATTCTCTCATTAGTTACTAATAAAAATCTAATTCCATCTATTAGAAAACCTCTTGAACTTAAAATGAAAATTCTTCCTGATCATTTAAAGTATGTGTTCTTAGGAGAATTATCTACCTTACCATTTATTATATCATCAGATTTAAACGATTTACAAGAACAAAAATTAGTGGATACATTAAAATGATACAGAAAAGTTTTTGGTTGGACTTTAGCTGATATTAAAAGAATTAGTCATTCGATCTGTATGCATAGAATTTTATTAGAAGAACAACATAAACCTAGAGCTGATCCGCAAAGGAGATTAAATCCAACGATGAAAAAAGTAGTAAAGAAGGAAATTTTAAAATGGTTTGATGTTGGAATTATATATCCAATTTCAGATAGTGCTTGGGTAAGTCCAATTCATTATGTTCCTAAGAAAGGAGGAGTGACTATCGATGTTAATGAAAGAAATGAAATAGTACCAACAAGACAAGTCACTAGGTGACGAACTTGTATTGATTATAGAAAATTAAATGCCGCCACCAGGAAAGATCACTTTCTCTTACCTTTTCTAGATCAAATTTTAGATAAACTAGTTGGGCATAAATATTACTACTTTTTAGATGGATATATCAGTTCCCACCAAATCCCTATTTCTCCTGAGGATTAAGAAAAGACAACATTTACTAGCCCTTATGAAACTTTTGCTTTTCAAAGAATGCCCTTTGGATATATAATGCACCTGCAACATTTCAAAAATGTATGATGTCAACTTTTAGCAATGTAATCGATAACAAAATAGAATTTTTTATGGATGATTTCTTCATATTTGGAACTTCATTTGATGTTGTTTAAATAATCTATAAAAAGTGTTAGAGTTATGCGAAAGAACAAATTTAGTTCTTAATTGAGAAAAATGTCAATTTATGGTTGCAGGAGGAATTGTACTTGGGCATAAAATTTTTGAACATGGCATGGATGTAGACCCTGTAAAAATTCAAACTATCAAAAAACTATCACCTCTTACTACAATGAGAGGGGTTAGAAGTTTTCTAGGACATGCTAATTTCTACAAGCGATATATTAATGATTTTTCAAAGATCACTAAGCCCCTGTGTCAACTTTTAGAAAACGATAGGAAATTTGATTTTAATGAGGAATGTTTAAAAGCTTTTGAATTATTAAAGGAAAAACTAATCACTGCTCTGATAATAGTTTCATCTGATTGGGAGAAGCCATTTGAATTAATGTGTGATGCTAGTGATTATGTGATTGGAGTTGTTCTAGGGAAAATGTATGGTAAAATATTTAAAGTTATATACTACACTATTAAAACTCTTAATGATGCTCAAATTAACTATATCACTACTGAAAGAGAGTTATTTGCAATTGTATATGCTTTTGAAAAATTTAGGTCATATTTAATTGGGCCTAAATGTATAGTGCATACAGACCATCATGCCATCAAATATTTGATGTAAAAGAAGGAAGCTAAACCAAGATTAATCAGATAGACACTTTTTATGCAAGAGTTAAATTATATAATTGTTGATAGAAAATGATCGGATAATCAAATAGCTGATCATTTATCTAGACTGGAACCATATGAGTTATCTGATTTTGAAGAGGAAATATTGAAAACTTTCCCAGATGAACAACTTTATAATATTATGGAAATGAATTTACCATGGTATGTTGATATTGTGAACTACCTTGGGTGTAATATTTTACCACCTGAATTAATAATGAAACAACAACAAAAATTTATATAGGATGTCAAATCTTACTTTTGGGATGAAACATACTTATACAAATAATGTAAGGATTTAGTTATGAGGAGATATATACCTTATGAAGAAATTGAAACGATTATTCAAAGATGTCATGATTTAGAATTTGGAGGATATTTTGGAACAGATAAAACTACACATAAGATTTTAGAATCTGGATTCTATTGGCCTACTATTTTTAGGGATGTTTACAGATATATTAAAGCTTGTGATCGATGCCAGAGAGTCGGTAATATTTCTAGAAGAAATGAAATGCCTTTAAATTTTACATTGGAAATTGAAATCTTTGATGTTTGGGGATTAGACTTTATGAGACCATTTATTCATTCATTAGGAGATTTATATATATTGGTTATTGTAGATTATGTATCGAAATGGATAGAAGCAATAGCTTTACCCAAATGTGATGCTCGGAGTGTTTCAAAATTTTTAATGAAAAATATTTTTGCAAGATATGTAATGCCGAGAGTAATCATTATTGATGAAGGATCTTATTTTAGGAATCATCTGATTCAAAGATTTGTTGAAAAATATATTACCAAATATAGAATCTCTGATGCTTATCATCATTAAATTAGTGGTTTGGCTGAGGTATCTAATCGTGAAATTAAATGAATTTTAGAAAAAAAACTATAAATTTACGTAAAATGGATTGGTCTTTTAGATTAGATACTGCATTATGAGCATATCGGACAGCTTTTAAAACTCATATAGGAATGTCTCCTTATAGACTACTTTTTGGAAAAACGTGCCACTTATCAGAAGAATTGAAGCATAAAACATATTGGGTGATAAAAGAATTGATACTTAATTTAAAGGATACTGGTGAAAAAATATTATTGCAATTGCATGAATTGGAAGAAATTAGAAATGAATCTTACAATAATGATAGGATTTATAAGGAGAAAATGAAGATATGGCACGATCGAAAGATTATAATAAACAGATTTGAACCTAGATAGAAATTTTTGCTATATAATACGAGATTGAAATTATTTCCAAGGAAATTAAAGTCTAGGTGGGTAGGACCTTTAACTGTTATAAAAGTTTATCACTTTGGTGTTGTTGATATTGAAGATTCTAAGAATGGAAGAATGTTTAAAGTTAATGGGCATAGATTAAAACCTTATTTAGTGGGATCTCGACCGAGTTTTAAAGAGGCTTTAATGTTGAGTCAACCTGATTAAAACTAAGTTGGTCAGACTGACAACGTTAAACCAAGCACTTTGTGGGAGGTAACCCATAGTTATCTTTAGAATTTAGTTTGTTTGAATTGTTATTACTATTAGTTAATTATATATTTGAGTCCTACTTACTCATAAATATCATAAAATAATGATTATTATTGAAGTGAATCAAAAATTTTGAAGATTTATGGCCAAAATAAATTTTAGAGCATTTTTACTGTTCTGCGCCGACGGTGCCCTATTGGATAATGCCTACTTATGATCAGGGGTAGAGCACCGATGACGCCCATGATTAGAAACGATTACTGAGTTTGAATTTTCAATTTTTGGGAGGATTTTCACCCCTGTAACTACCTAAACTCGATGTTTAAACCCTTGAACTCCAGAAAAATGATAGGATATATCCAAATTTCACATCCCATGGCTTCCAACTCCATAGCAACTCCAAGATTCAGATTATTCAACAGGAGAAAATTCATCAGTGTCGAAGCATAGCGCTTGTTCAACAAGGTTCTAATAAAGATGAGGCTAATCAAGGAGAGAGGCTTCAAAAATCATGGTATGAATGCTCCAAGTACTCGAGTAGAGGAGATTATTATGCAAAGGGGTTAGGAAGCCTTATGTTACACTACTATCGTTGTAGTCTTTCCTGTAGTTAAGGAGTTTTATGCTAATCTACATGGGATCAACTAAGGAGTCATCTATGTGAGACGCAGGTTTGTACCATTTACCCCTTCGAAGATTAATGACTTATTTATGATAGAGAATGTGTCAATCTGCCATTATACAAATTTTGCCCTACGAGAGACAATATGAAAGAGATTTACCAATTTTTGACAGATGAAAATGAAGACTAAGAGATAAGAGACAACGTGATGTAAGTTTCTCTGATACACTGTTAAATCCTATGTTGAAGCAATGTCATTTCTTCATATCTATAAAGTTACTCCCAACTATGAAGATTAGCAAAGTGACTAAGGATAGTGCAATTCTAAATTAATGTATTCAAATGGGGAGACCTATTGATATTGGTACCATCATTGTGAGATTTTTCTTGGGATTGATTGTACACAGATTTAAATATGGGCTTGGACATCCTTCCACCATATTTCTTCTCTGCAACCAGTCACAAGTGTCATATGAAAGCTGGGAAAAGTGCTTCTTCCTTTGAATCCCCTGGACCTAACTAATCTGTATGGTTGCCAAGAAATTGGAGGTGAGAATGATATGAGCATTATTGCAAATCAACCATCTCATATTTCACAGCCTATCCTACCCTATTTTCCTTAAAGTTCACATTTGGTTCTAAAGGATATGAAGACATTGGAGAAAGAGGTATAAAATCTTATGAATGCAATCAATAATATCTTAGAGTTATTTGATCATCTTAATTGGAGGATGAAGGAACAGTTTGATCACACTGAGTGTATTGAAGAGGGTCTGATACGTTTGATGAAAAGAAAAGATTTGATTTATGAATATTCAACTGATGAGTTTCCATATCGCCCCTTTAATAACTTGTTCGTGCACCACAAATCCATGGGAGATATTAGAGAAGATGATAGTAGCGATACCGATGAGGAGTAGTGACTCAATTTGAAATTTAGTATTTAGTATGTAGTGTATGAACTTTACTATGCTAGGTGTGCTTAGCATTTGGATTGCTTTGCTTTAAGATTTCAGACTTATTATGCTTGATTTTTTTTGTGTTTATGTTTAGTTTTCAATGCTAGAGTGTTGTGGTTGTGTGCACACTGAAATTTGATGTGGCATAGTTTGCTAAAACATATGTGGTTGTGTGCTTAAGCGTGCATGTTTGTAATTTTGATTTTATATTTAAAAAGTAATATTTTGTGTTGTTTATGTAAATTCATGTTAATTGATAACTTATTTATGATGTTTGATAAATGCTCCAAATAGCATAGTTTGCCATTTGGAGCATTTTCAAGGCTTCAAAAGTGCGGATTTCATTTTCTTTTGGTAAGAGCTCCACTCTAAACTAAATTTTTTTTATTTTCATCATAGGAATCTCTTACATTTTGAAAATCCAAAATTTGAAGTTTTAGTGAATATTTGGAGATTATCTATGGTGCAAGAGTTTTTGCTTGCTAGATTTGTCTTTAAAGATTATTATAAGTTGATTTTGATGTTTATTTGGAGTTATTTTCAAATTTGTTAGAAATTTTAGGCTCCAATGATGAGTAAGGGGAAGAGGAAGTTGGATTATGATGAAGGAAAGTTGTTAATATTAAAGCCCTGTATCAATTCAATTCACACTTAAGCAGTAAGAAGTGTATACAAGATTGAGCGTTTAAAAATCCGGGCGGAGTTGTGGAGCAGTTGATAGCAGATCAAAAGTGGGAAATATTTTATTATTTTACTATTGATGCGATCTTGGGGATAATCCGGAAATTTCATGCAAATCTGTTGTGGCTACGGGAGATCAAGTGTATGTTCGAGGGAAAATGATAGAATTTACACTGAAACAGATTAATGAATTTTATCAGTTGATGAATCCTAGTTCTTGTAAGTATATGTCATTTGGTACTATGGATTCTAACTTGGATGAAGTTGTTGCCTTTCTTACTGATGGGAAAGGGGAGTGGAAAATTAAGCAAAGGCAAAGGATAAATTTTCCTGCTTCTATGTTGAATGTTGAATCTAAGGCCTGACATTACTTTATTTCTGCCAAACTACAACATACTTATCACCAAAGTGAAGCTACTCGAGATAGAGCCATCTTGAATTTATGTATTCAAAATTCAAGGATAATTAACATTGGGGCAATTATTTATAAGAGTATTCAGACTATTGCGAAGGGAGAGACTACAGGAGGATTAGGACATACTGTCCATCCTTTGAAGCCTATTAGCAAAGCTAACATTAAGACTGATGAAGCTCATGTAGGATGGAGATCAGGGAGTAAGAGTGGTGACGACCCTTTTGCCCCTTCTGCTAGCCATGATATTCCTTCTACTTCCAGGACATATACTCTTTCTGATGTTATGGAACAGTTGATGATTCAACAAGGTGACATCGAGAGGTTACACAATTGGATCACTAGAATAGAAGCAAGGAATGAGGTCAATAATGAATACACCAGGAGGAGGGTCGAGTACTATATAGCTTTTCATGATGCTCAGGTTAGATTCATGAGGGGAGACTCTGGTGAGATCTTTCCTACTTGTCCTCGCTATACTTCATACCATCCAACTGACGACCCAAAGGATGCCAGAGGTGATGATGAGTGGTAATTTGTTGTGATGAGTGGTAGTTTGTTGTGTTTGTGTTAGTTTGTTTTGCTTGTAGTTTATGTTGGATCAGTCATATGCAATTATATTCTGTTTTCTTTTATGGTTATATTGTACTAAAACTGTGATATGGTTGTAATTAATGGATGTGAGTTAGTTTTTTTCTTTATTTTAAAAGAGGAGTAGTTATATATGTGCAGTAGATGCTTAAATTTTATGTTCTAAATTTTTTCCTCACCCTGCAAATCTCTAATATATTATGTCTAGAAAAACTTCTAACTGTTTCGAGCTTACTAGTTCAAATTTTTTATGAATACCTGTATAGCTTCAGAATGATCAAAAGCTCAGTACAAAAGGTTAGATTTCTTTTGTAATTTTTACCTCTACTATTGTGTAATGAAAAACTTAAGTTTGAGGGAGATAAAAAAAATTAACTTTTAGTTGTCCTCATTAAAATATTTTTATTTCAAAATTAATTTTAACATGGTTTATGATGTTAGGACTTAACTTTAAATAACTAAATTGTTGGTTTTATTTAAATATCTTAGAAGGTTTAAGCGAAAAATTTCTAATAATGAAGAATAACTTTATAGGCCAAGATATTTAGTATAAGAGGATTAGACAATAGTTGATTATTTAAAGTAAAGGAAAACTACATTTTTGAAATTTTAAGAGTCATTGGGTTTATATGAAGGATAAGAAGTGAGACTCTATGATAAATCATTTAAAATCTAATATACATTTATAAAATAAAGGAATGTCACAAGTTTCAACTTTAAAGGGAGGAAAGTGAAGTTCAAAATTATTAAAGGCTATCCAGATATAGTAATCCTCACTTGAAAAGAAAAAGAAGGATTGAAAAACAATCCCAAAAAAAAAGAAAGAGAGAAAAGAAAAAAGAAAAGGATTGAGAAACAATCCAGATATGGAAAAGAAAATGAAAGTATAAGTGAGCAGAAACTTGAGGAGATGCCTAATCAAAAATTGGTTTTACTGGAATCAACTTAAGGGATTGAATTTAAGTACATTTCTAAACTTATATTTAAAGTATCAACATCCTTACTAATAGAGTTCTCATGGATTTCTTTTTCATATTATTCTTCCATGTGCACTTATTATGAAAAATTAGTTATTCTTGAAATAAATATGAGACTAGAACTCCTAGACTTGATAACTAGATGATCTTGCACCTATAATTTTCATCTGAATTATTAATAACCTTTTTGAAAGTCTTGCTATTATATTCCTTTAAATCAAAAATTCAGATATCTTTAAAGTGAAGTTCTCTATCATGAATCATAATTTTATGTAGTAGAAGAATTACTTGAGGACAACTAACAGTTAAGTTTGGGGGATTTTGACACACTAAAAATATGTTGGATTTCTTATATGTATTTTTACTCATTTTTGTTGATATTATACTTTAAAGGAAGGAATTTATTTAGGTGTTTATAGCCAAAGGAAGCAAAAAAGAAATGAATTTAGAGCAAAAAGAGACAAAGTGGCCAAAACTACCTACTGGAGTCGGCGACGCCCATTTCCAGAGAGTATGGGATGATTTGAATAATTGAGCGTCTGCGGTGCCCTATCTAGTGTCGACGGTGTCTGAAGCCCCTTCAATCTATTTGGACGGATTTTGAAGGGGTGCTTGGGAAATCTCTTGGGGAATTCATTCTAAATGAATTTAAGCTTCTTTTTGTGCCTGAATTCGGTGGTGTGAAGTTTGGATAGTGTGAGAGAGTTAGGGTTTGTGTTGATCTCCTCTCTAAGGAGTGTAGGAGGAGAAGGAAAGTGAGATTTCTTCTCCCTTATTCATCTAAATAAGGAATTGTGTGGAGTTGTAAAGAGAGAAGAGAATTCAAAGGAATTTCAAGGAATTTGCTTAGGGAAGAACTTGAGATAAGTTTTGTTACTTCTTATGGTTGTATGACGTTGCTTTTAAATATAAAATCCTTATTTTGTCATATTTCCTCATGAGTTCTAAGTAGATTGTCTTTCCCCTTGTAATGAAATGTGATGATGTGATGATTTAGATTGATTGTGCTAAATTCATGTCGAAATGTTGTGATGATTTTACACTTAGCGCTTCATTTGCTTTTTGGTCTGGCCAATTGAACTGTTAAGATTTGTTATGAATCATATGATTTGAAAGGGCTATGTATTCTAGAACAATAGTGAAGATCACATTCAAATCTCATGGATGGTAAAGTTCATGGGAGTTGAATGCAAATAAATAAAAAATTATATTTGATTGGGCGTAAAATTGGAGATTTTAGGGTGACAGGCTAAAATCCCCAATTTGGCCCTATTGTTTGTAAACTAAAGCAAGAGCTAGCCTTCAGGGGATGGGAAGTGGGAGCTCTTGAGTGACAGCCTGTATCCTCCTAGCATAGCTATAGATTTAGGAGATAGACCTAGGATTAGTCAATGTTCTTTACAACACTTGAAAGAGGGTAAAAAATAGGAATGCTCATATTTGACACAACACAATATCCTACTAATCTTTATATTTCACTCACCACAACATCATTGTAAAGGGGAGGACGTCTTCTCCATATTTCAAAACTTGCAACACGAAAACCTAGTTTGGTGTTAAACAACTTGCTTAAAAGCTTAGTTAGTACTTTAGTGAGCTTGAATATTTAATCGTATTTATACTATTAGTGACTTTAATATTTTCAGTACGCACAATATGAATTGAATTTTAGCTTTCTGCACTACATTTTGCATTTTAAAGTTCCATTGTATTTCTTATGGGATCGATAACTAGGACTCCAATAGAGCCCAATATTACTTGAGTGATACATATACTTGCATTCATAATTGTGAAAAAAGAGAAGATATAAAAATTAAATTAGAAATTGAGCATTTAGAAAGTCACGACCAACCAACTTGGCTTCAATCAAAATAGATGTGAATGAGACTAACACACACTTAGAGCATATCAGATGACAACTCAAAATGAAATTTAGGCATACAAGTCATATAAAAGAAGCGGATAAGGCGATGGATTTAAAAAACAAGTGGATTGAAGAAAACTCAATGAGAGTTCTTCAACGTCGTCCATTCTATCAAATTTATATTTTGAATTCCCCATGAGAAAGAAGTGAAAGGTTGGGATATGTTCCACTGGAAGGAGAATGTAACTAAGTTTGAGAGTCTAGTTTGTTTGTTCATAGTGAGTGTTTGTTTGTTTTATGTGTTTTGATGTTAAGTTTATTTTGCATTTGAATTGATGTGTTTAGGAGATATCTCATCCAAGAATCTTTGGATTGAAGAAAATATGTGTAAATTGTGTTTGTAAATATTTTGGAAATTTAATGAAAGTATTTGTTTGTGTGAAAAATTGTGTGTTATTTAATGTTGAATAGAAATTGTGAAAATTTGTGAATTTTGAGAAAGAGGAGGATAGAAGGGGATGAAAATAGGTATTAAAATTTATAAAATCATTTAGGGGTGGATGACTTAGGCAAGATGTGCATTTAACTTAAGAGTCGAAAGTATGAAAATTTGTGCACAGGCGCCTAAGCACCAAAACCCTGCTCTTAAGCGCAGGTTACCCAAGAGATGGGCATCTAAGCACCTAACCAGTTACGGTTAAGTGTTGGTCCACTTAAATCGATTCGCAAATGATTAAAATTGAAAAATTGAACCGAAAATCACCATTTGTACCGCTGACCGTCATCTTCTTCCTCTGAATTTTGCGATTTTGGACTTAGGGCCCTCTAAAGTTGAAGATTTCTTGGTGGAATTAAGCCAAGTTTGTTAGATTTTATCTTCTCAATGTGAGAGCTTCACTTCTATGTAGAATTTTTTTTATTTTCATCATATATTTGGAGTACATTGTGGAATTATCCTAAAATCATATTCATGGTGAAAAATTAAGAAAAACCTATGGAAAATACATGAAAATGATAGTTTAACCTTTTGGAAGATAAGTTTAGTGATTTATACTTGAGTTTAGGATTTATTGAGAATTTTATTTGATTTTTAGAAAATGACACCAAAAATGAAGAGGAGCAAGGGAAAGTCCACTTTCGATTCAAGAAAATTTGTAAATTCAAAAGCTCAAGATCGATATGCAGAAGTGATGTAGTTGAGAAAGTTGATTCCTGAGCAGTGTTTTAATAAACTTGGTGGAGCTGTGGAAGGTTTGATGGTTTGCCAGCAGTGGGAACATTTTTGTTATTTTTCTGCTGTAGCAGTCATTTCTGTAGTTTGGGAGTTTTACGGTAATCTCCCTAAAGCAGAGGAAGATCAAGTTGTGGTGAGAGAGAAACTAGTAGCTTTTTAGCTAAAGGTAATCAATTTGTTTTACCAACTGCCCACAAATTTGTTATGTTTTTATTCAAATTATAATCCTACTGAGGGAGAGTTAGATGAGATTATTTCTTCTTTGACTGCGGAAAGAGGATTGTAGAAAATAACGAATGATATGAGAGTGAATTTTCCTACGTTAAAGCTTAATGCCACTGTAAAAGCATGACACTATATTATTTCAGCTTGTCTACTCCTTACAAACCATCTAAGTGAAGTAAGAAGAGAGAGAGCCATTTTGAACTATTCTATTAAGCAGTCAAAGCTGATTAATATTGGATCCTTAATCTATCAGGCGATCACTAGTTATGCCAGAGCTGCCACTACTGCAGGATTGGGATTCACATCCTTAAAATTTTCTTTATGTGAGCAGGCTGGTGTGAGATTAATAGTTGGGAGGAGATTTTTTAGCCACTAAAGCTTATCACGAGTGTCAATCTAAGATTTGATAGTTGGGAGGAGATTCTACATCTCGTGCTTCTACTTCACGATCATCTACATCACAAGGCCAGTCAACTAGTCCTGATTCTCAGTCATAATTAATGCAGAGGATGTTAGATAACATCAACTACACTGCAGATAAGGTACTATCAGACAGAGATGGTCGCGCCTAAGCACCAAAGACCTCGCACTTACGGGCCAGGTAGTTAATGATGAAAATTCAAGGAATTTTGGATGAATTTTTAAGGGGTGTTTGAAGTAAATCTTGGTTAAACCGTAGATTACAATTAATGGGCACAAAAATACATTGAAATGGCTCTTGAAAAGAGACAACTCTTGGAAGATTCATTGAATGTGGACACATTTTGAAGAGACACCAAAGCACTTTTTGAAAAACTATAAAAAGGAGGACTTTGATTGAATTGAAGAAGAGGAGAGAAAAAGGAGATAGAGATATAGAAGACTTATGACACTTTTAGAGAAAAGAAAGTAAGGAGTTGTAGGATTTTATTTAGGGCTTCTTCTAACTTTTCTCATTCCTAGTGAAGGAGAAAGTGATTAAACAAGTTTAGGTAAGAATCCATTATAGTTTTTTAGTGAGATATATAGATTTTAACCCTCTAAAGTTGGGTGACCAGACCTAGGGAGGATTGTAAGAAAAAGGAAGAGATTCAAAGGAACTTCAAGAGTTTGATGGAGAAGAATTTGAAATAAGTTTTTATCTTTGTGACTACATTTGGTTTTAATTTAGACTTTTTGTGTTTTTACATGATTTCTACTTTTATACTTAATTGTTGTTGTGTTTTCTCCATGAATTCAGAGTTTTTCAATATTTTTTTCCTTAAAATGATAAGTAATTAAGTGTTGGAAGAAAGTTGTATGAAGTATTGATCTATAATGCTTGAATAAGTAGTAGTGATTCAACCCTTGTACTTCATTTACTTTATGATTTGGTCAGTTAAGATGTTAATATTTGTTGTGAGAACATATATGATCCGTGATGGTATTGTCTTAGTCAAATAATGATAGAATCACATGAGGTTGTATGGATGAGAATGTAATTTATATGGTTGAGTGCAAATAAACAGGGAAATAAACTTTGAAGGGTGTAGAGTTAGAGCAATTTAGAGTGACAGACTAAAGCCCCCATTTCGGTATATGGTTTTATGTCTTGATATGAGAGGTTAGCTCCTAAGTGGAGGAAGAAGAGGGAACTCTAGAGTGAGAGCTAATATCTTCCCTACCTAGCCCGTCTTCAGGACTATTCAAACTTTAGATTAATCAATGTTCTTTATAGTATCTCTAGTATGGATAAAGAATAATATTGCTTCTATTTGACACAACACAATTTAAATTCTTGCACAACAGAATTCTTATTCTTGTTACTTATTCATATTAAGGAAAAAATATTTTATTTGTATTGCTTTCATCTCACAAAAATCTAATTAAATTTAGTTATTTTTTTACTTTATTTTCAGTTATCTAAATTACCAAAAAGAATCACACTTTCACTCATAACATAGTATCTATAGTTTGAGTAAGACTCTTTTTCAAAGTAGAGTTTATTATCTAATTTCTTCTTAAAAGTTTGTAGTTCTTCTTGTGGTTTCAATATTTTGGGGCTTAATCAAAAAGTTTTATATTACTTGATAACGATATGTATACTTGCCTAGTATTCTAATATTTAAAAGAACAACACACCAAGTTTTTGGCACCGTTGTAAAAAAAGAAATATACATAAAGAGAATAAAAAAATCTAACAATACCTACGTTATAGTACTATCGTACCAGATAGAAATCAAGTTTTTAGCTTATGTTGTCAAGAAACTTACAACTAGTTCGAAGCTGTGGAGTCGGAAGCAGAAGTATATATAAGAAAACAGGATCAAGCATCACCTTGAGTAGACTTCAGAGTTGGAGAATGAAGTAGCGAGAAATTAGGAGGCTGATTTTGCACAAGTACTTCTAAAAGTTCTTCAAGTTGAGCAACAAAAGAATCAGATGCTAACAAAGC